>CM040480.1:9195244-9217891 GCA_022758105.1 Pangasianodon gigas
TGTGTGTGTGTGTGTGTGTGTGTGTATGTGTGTATATATACATATATATATTTATATGTATATACACATACATACACACACACACACAGTCAGGTCCCTTTCAGCTTTAATTCAAGGGGTTTAACAGAAGAGACTTATCAGAGAGCAGAAACTTTAGGAGTTTTCAACAATTTGGTGCATTCCTAAGAAGAAGGAATGCACTGGCAAGCTCAGCAACACCAAAAAGGCCAGGAAGACCACGTAAGACAACTAAAGTGGATGAATGCTTCCTTCTTTCCTTGTTGAAGAAAAACCCCTTCACAACATCTATCCAAGTCAAGAACACACTGGAATAGGTAGGCGTATCATTATCAAAGTTTACAATCAAGAGACGCCTTCATGAATATAAATACAGACAGTTTACTTCAAGATGCAACCCACTGATAACATTCAAGAACAGAAAGGCCAGATTAGACTTTGCCACAAAAAAAACCCTTTAATAAAAGCCTGACCATTTCTGATGCAAGATTATGGGAAGAGAAGACTATGGAGAAGGAAAGGAAGGTGTTTATTGATGATGTGACTCCTGATAGAAGTAGCAGGATGAATTCTGAAGTGTACAGAGCTATACTTTTTGCTCAGATTCAGTCAAATTCTGCAAAACTGATAGGACAGTGCTTCAGAGTATAGATGGATAATGACCCAAAACATACTGCAAAAGCAACCCAAGGGCTTCTTAAGGCAAAGAAATTAAATGTTCTTAAATGTCCGATGACCTCAACAAAATTGAGCATCATTTTCACTTACTGAAGACAAAACTGAAGGCAGAAAGGCCCACAAACAAGCAGCAACAGGAGGCAGCTGCAGTAAAGGTCTGGCACAACATCTCAAAGGAGGAAATTCAGCATTTGGTGATGTCCATGGGTTCCAGATTTCAGGCAGTCACTGACTGCAAAGGATTTGCACCCAAGTATTAAAAATAGTACTAATATTTATGATTGTTAGTTTGTCCAATTACTTTTGAGCCTGTGAAAATGGAGGGATTGTAATTCCTAAACTGTTAAGGCAATATATTTGAATTACTCCTTGAATAAAAGATGAAAGTCTACACTTCAATCACATCTTGATTGCTTCATTTCAAATCCATTGTGGTGGTATACAGAGGCAAAATGACGAAAACTGTGTCACTGTCCAAATACTTATGGACTATAAACGTAACTATAAATAGATAAGTGTGATGTGTCATTATTAATTAATAAAAATCTAATAGTTGGTAAATTGCTGTGGTGTAAAAGGAATAAAACACTTCAGGACTCGAATTGTGCTGAAAATGATCAACTTCTGTGAGGTAACAGTAAGTATAGGCCATATCACACCACTTTGTTGTTGATTATTTTCCTATAACAGCAAGCTCCTTAGTGTTTTATTCCTTACCTAATCACTGTCTTAATCATTAATCAAAACATTATGATATTTTATTTACTTTTTCCTAAGAGATTACTACACAGTAAGGTTTATGAGTGTAGCAGTAGATATAATGATTAAATATGGAATTTACACAAATCTGGGTGTCCTATAAAGATGTTGAGAATAATTATTTCAGAAAGATTGCATGCATAACTGCTATACCAATTACAAACAGTAAGCACTTCATTTCAGGATTATTATTCTCATTACACATTTATGGATTATGCAAGTTATGATTTAGGTACATGAATACATGAATATTGTGAAGATCAGACATTATAAGGTACATCATGTTTTAACATCATAATTCAAATGAAGAAAAATTAACACAGTGATGAAAAAACAGGCTTTATTAGTTCACTTGTCAGTGACAACTACACGCTCAGAGTCGAAAAGCCATTACACAAGCACAAAGCTTGGCATTTTAAATAGTTGCAATTCACATAATTAGCAAAACAGTCATTCTTTGTTCTCAACACTTTTCTTTTAATAATCAGATTATCAGGCTGTCTATGATTGTGCTCAATGGAACAATCGGCTGACCTTTTAATTAAGGAGGAAATATACATCATAATATAAACCTGAAATAGGATTTAATATTTAAATATGCATGTTTTAAGTACAGATGGGAGCAACAGTAGCATTAAGATGATACGATAGCAAAGGACCACCGCCCCCTGTTGCCATCAACTCGACTAAGCACAATACGCTGTACGTTATAGCCACCACCCTTCCTAGTGAAATCATATGTACTTCAGCATAACAGTAAAACACTGTTCACTGTCATGGCTCCTCACACTGACTTCATTGCACAAGCCCTGAATTTACTAATTAACCAAAAACGCAAGTTAAAATGTTGGTATAACTGTCAACAGTCTACTTTGGTGAATTTCAACTGGAGCTGAACGCAAGGGCACATAAACAAACATTTATAAATAAATAAAGGACTGTAAAAGACTGACTTTGTAACTCCTTGTAACTCACTCTTTTCATTTCTTCATAATAATAAAAAATCTTTTCTTTTTTTTTTTTTTTTTTACGAATTTACATTGATACGTCAAATTACAAAGGAACAGAGACATAACCCTCACTCACATTTGACACACAGTATATGACTTCCAAATCCAGTTATGTCTAATACTTTAACCATAACAGAAAAATGGCCAAACATAAATAATAGAAGTCTCTTACTGAACCACCAAAGATTGGCTCTCATGATATGACCTCACTTTCTGTGCTTTAATTGCCATTTCAATTAAATTAAAGGTCAACTTTCAAGCTTGAAAACCAGTTTACATCAAATAGTGTCTGACATGATAGCATTAGAGTTAAATGAGTCAGTATTTGATCACATTACATGGAAGTCAGAAACGGCTCTGATGTAAGTGCTAAACACTTTGCTATGACTCAGTCTGAAAGGAGGCTACTAGCCACATATAATACCTTAAACAACATTAGCAGCCATCAGAAGAACACATTAGAAAAATGTGGAGGACTGACCAAAGATCAGGTATGTATTGTGGTTTATAGTCTGCTTGGGTCTAAGCTTATAGTATCGCTCTAAAAAGCAGCAACCAGGGTCGGGTCTCATCAGTTGAAAACACAAGGAAAACTCAATATAGCTC
This sequence comes from Pangasianodon gigas, assembly GCA_022758105.1. Lineage (NCBI taxonomy): Eukaryota > Metazoa > Chordata > Actinopteri > Siluriformes > Pangasiidae > Pangasianodon > Pangasianodon gigas. The sequence goes on from CM040480.1 coordinate 9,198,316, forward strand.
AATAGCTGAATTTGAATGAATTTGTTATCTGTGTGTGTGTATGTGTGTGTGAGAGAGAGAGACAGAGAGGAATAAGTGAACTGGGTTTGCTTTTGTGTATGCACATCTGTGGGAGTGTAGATTTATGGTACAGGAGCCTTCATCCTGCTACAGTAAGTAATGCATCAATCCCAGTTAGAACTTTGTCTGCTGAGTAAATATTTACAACCTAGAACATTGTGTTCATTCCACAAAGTGCATGTAAAGCTTTTTACTTTATAAGTTTTATTCAAGAGAACCTGTGCATTACTGCACATGTGTAATCTGAATTCTGGAAGAAATAAAGTTTAAATGTAACTATGGGAGATCTGAAGAGGGGAAATGGGCTCAGTCTCCCAGCTGCATGAAATGAGTGACTCACTGTACCTGACACTGTCCAGACATACAGACCTTCTAGTATACCAACCCTGTGTTACTAGACATCCAAGTCCTATAGAGGTAATAGACCACGACATTAGGTGCGCTCACAAAGTGCTTACAGGAAAGCAGGCGTAAACACGGTGCAGATAAAGTTCAGCCACATTCAGGATGCCACCTGCGTGGGAAAGAAACAAGAATTAGAAACCATACTTGCAGTATAATCCTGCATTCACAGTGACAGGAAACTAAGCAACAGTCCCTACGTAGGTTCACAAAACTGTTTTTAGTGTCGTGACAGAGGTGCTCATCATAAATACCCTGACATCATAAATACCGCTCCACTGACTGAAATCAGTCTCATGGTTAGCTATGCTTACAAATAGTTCACATGGTATCATACAGCCATCTTGTGCCATAGTGAAATAAATTAGAATTTTTTTTAATCATGAAAACAGAAAAGCTACAGTCGGGTCCATAAATATTTGGACATTGACAAATTATTGTTATAAAAATATTGTTATTTTAGCTTTCTACCATAGTATAAATAAAAGTAAAAAATTAAATAATGACAAATGCAGACTTTTAGGTTTAATTTGAGAGTATTTACATTCTATTTGGGTGAACGGTGCAGCAATTACAGCCCTTTACACCCTGCTTTGTAAGGGACCAACTAGTAATTGGACAAACTAACAATCATAAATTAAATTGTCATTTTTAATACTTGGTTGAAAATCCTCTGCAGTCAATGACTGCCTGAAGTCTGGAGCCCATATGCATCACCTCTGCCAGGTCTTTACTGCAGCTGTCTTCAGTTCTTGCTTGTTCTTGGGGTGTTATCCGTCAGTTTCGACTTCAGCAAATGAAATGCATGGCCAGTTAGATTCACAGAAAATTCCACTTCTTTGCCTTTAAAAAGTCTTGGGCTGCTTTCGAAGTATGCTTCAGTTCACTGTACATCTCCACTGTGAAGCACTATCCAATGAGTTTAGAAGCATTTGGCTGATAATGTTCTTTATCTGGCTAACTGCTGTGAAGTGTTTCTTCTTCTGTCATTCAACACAGTTGTGTTCCTTGGTCTGCTAGGCCTTTTGGTGTTTCTGAGCTCACCAGTGCGTTCTTTCTTTTCAAGAATGTAGCAAATAAGTGATATGGCCACACCTCATGTTTTTGGTATCACTCTGATGGGTTTGTTTTGATTTCTCAGCAGAATGATGGCTTGCTTCACTGGCAGTGACAGCTCTTTGGACTTCATATTGAAAGTTAAAAGCAATAGATTCCAAATGCAAATGCCACACTTGAAATCAACCCTAGACCTTTCACCTGCTTACTTCTAAGTGTCATAATAAGGGAATAACATACGCCTGGCCATTATGGACACACAACTTGATTATGGAAAGAATGTCTAGCAACCATTAGAGTTAATTTATATGCCTAGTAAAAAAAAAAAAAGTTCCTTCCAACAGCCAGAACACGTCCTCAGTTCGCATCTGTAGAGCAGCAGGTGGCAAGAATCAGGAAAATAGAAGCATGTGCCATAGCATCAAGGTACCGTGAAATATATAAATCAATTGAAGCGTGTTACATTTAAACGAACATATCAATTGAATTTTTTTTTTTGCAAAAGTCAATAGGGAGTTTTTTTTTTCCTCTGGTTGTTGGACAAGTGAAGTAATATCAACAGCCTGCTCGTCCCCTGAGCACCTGCAAATGAAAAACGGGTAGCCCAGATACATAATGTGCTTGTCCCGTGCACCCAGGGTAGCATTTTGTCCACTACTACTTATTAACAGAACTTTAAAAAGCTGACCAGGCTGTAAGCGATAACAATAGTGGTTGTTTATGCCCACAGAAGACACATCTGGAACATGTCAGTGACGTGCACCTTGCTGCTGTGAACGCAGTGTAATTGATATCTCTACGGCTCGTGTTGAGACTTACTCGCTCAGAGTGCTCTAGTTTCTGCCTCGATCTTCCTCTCTCCATGCGTGTCTGATTCAGGAGAGCTGACGCTCTGCCTCACTGCAATCTCAGGACCGCCACCATAAATTCCCAACAAGTACTGCCATGTCTCCTCAGAGATTTGCCCATAGTCAGCCCCTGTTCATGTTCACAGACACACACGTACACACACACACAAAATTGTGTCAGTGGATCTACAATAACAGCATTCAAAGTTTTGAATATTCTCTTTGAATTTGCGCTTTTCAATCAAACTCACCATGTTTTAATTGTGCATGCCCCCCCTTCATCACTGCAACCTTGCTGTTGTCAATCGCGCCTGGAGGCTCTAACACAAGGAGCAGGGAAAGAAGAAGACTGCTAATAAGAGGACTGAGGGTAGGAACGAAAGATGAGAAGAGGCTTACATTTTACTGTTTACATGTTAAAATTGAGTATGTAGGTGGTCTTGGCAAACCTTTGGTGGTATCAGAATGTTTTTATTATAGATAGTGTGTGGCTGTGAGAGAGATCTGAAAGGAAGGGTGTAGACTATTTGCAGCTTGCACAGTCTGTTTGTTTATAGTTCACTTCAGTGTGTGATGATTCAGGCATGCACTGCTAGAGGCTAAAAGCTTCCCTTACTTATTAGCTACATTAGCCTCATAGCTTTTGTTTTGGTTATTTAATATACTTCCAGTGCATATATCCTCTTCAAATTTACAGAATGTCTTTTGACTTCATACTTATAAACATGAACAGAAAAGTATGTATTCATTCTTATGTATTTAGGCATAAACAAAGACATTTTTAAAAAACAAAATTGATAGGAAAAAAAAGTCTTCGGACACCACAAAATAAATGAGTACTTTTTGCAAAGATGTTGCTGGCAATTACAGCTTCGAGATGTCTACGGTAAGACTAATTAGCTTTACACAACACTGCGTTTCAATTTTAGCCCCTTCCTCTTGGCAAATCATCTTCATCTGCCCAAGATTACGAGGGTCCCTCTGGCTCGCAATTTCGAAATCCTCCCTACATTTTCAAGTCAGGAGATGCAAGGCTTTCTTTGGCTGTATATTTGGGATCTTCTGCCAGTTTCTTGGCCAATGAGATTAATTCTCTTCTAATATTTCCTGGAACATCGCTCCATTCGTTCATTTGCGCTTTCATTGCTCCATTCATGACGTGTAATGCTCCAGGACTGTTTGTAATGAAGCAGTCCCATATCCTGATGTTTCCACCTCTGTACTTCCCTGTGGGTGTGGTGTAGCCCTGTCATGATAATTACGTTATCGACTTATCATGCGATATATGAAGACCTCGATCATTTTTGCTGACCTCGATATTGCCCATTGTGTTTAAATGCGTGTTTGTTTATGTCACCAATATTTTAGTCATTCGCACTGCTTCTGTCCTCTCGTCTGCTCTAGGGCTGTCAAATTAAAATTCAAACTTTGAATATTCGTTGAATTTAAGATAAAAATGCACATTCAAATGCAAAAACTGTATAGCAAGCACTGGCACTGATTTTAATTAAAACATACTGTTGAAAAAAGGACATGCAAATATTAAAAACGCAATAACAATGTTTTTTGAAGAAGAAAAATCTAGAATGAATAGTTCTAGTGTTTCAAATAATCCAGTCATATTGAATAATGAACGAACACCGGTAAACTGACGCGCTTTACTAGCAGGTTAATACATATCCTATACACATGAGATTAATCAGACATATACACAACATAAACGTAATATTACAACTTGCTTCTGCACAAAATGACAAAGTGAACTTGAACTTAAGTAAGGCGCTAGGAAGAATGGTAAGTCACGGTGTGAGTATGCTCTTTCTGTAAAAACGCACTATAACATGGACAATGAAGAACTAAAGCATAAAGAATTCACAATATTGTATTACAATAGTGTCTTCATTGTAATGTTATTATTTCAGAAGATCAGGTTTTCACAAGGACAGTTTTCACATGTTTTTCTTGATACATGTTTAAGCTAATATATAAACTGTGTGAATATTTGGTTTAATTTTTGCATTTTCTCGCCAACTAAAATGCCGTTGACTAACATTTTAGTCACAGAAAAACCGACTAAAATTAATAAATATGACATGTTGAAATACTGACTAAATTTACAGGATATTTTCATCAAAAGACAAAAACTACGACAAAAAAACAGTATGAAAATTAACACTGAAACTGGCCTGAGAGCCTAGGTTAAATCTTTTGATTTTATAATTCTTGGTACTTTAGGTTAAAAATAAAGACACTTTTAACAGACAGGTTTGTTCTTCGCAATAAACAATAAACAATATAACACAGCACTGTTTGGTTTGTATTTATTCGTTGCACCCTCTTGTAGACTGCTGATTTAAAAATCTGGTGTTTTTTTTGACATTCCAATTCCGAATATTCTTAAGAATGAAAAGTTCATTGCTCTTTGAAAGGGTGTACTTGCATTATTATGCTATTATATTGTCATTATATCAGTGGCATAAAATTGTCTTAAAATGACAGTAATATCGTTTATCGCAATTACTTCTGGGACGATATATCGTCCAACAAAAGCAGTCATCGTGACAGGTCTGCTGTGCTGTTCTTGGAATCATACATGCAACCCATCTTTCTCCAAACATGATGAGCTGAATTATCGCCAGAGTGTTCTATATTTGTTTGTCTGAACAGAGCATATTGTTCCAAAAGCGTTCTGAGTTGTCTAAATGCTTTTAGATGTGAATCTCTGTGCTTCTTCTTTAGTAGAGGAGTTTCGTGTGATGTGTAGGAACAGCAATGATTGTAGTGTAGTTCATTGCTTATTGTTCTTTCTTGCTCCTGTTATCAAATCTTGTTATCAAACTAGATTTTTCTACTCAAGTCTTGTTTAATAATGTCGTCCCTGACAACCTTAGGAAACTCCTCGCCTTCGACCTGACTGCTATGGGAAATCTTGCCAAGCAATGGCGATGTCTTTTACATGAGGTGCAATTTGCATGAGAACATATTTATTTTCATGTAAACTTTACACACACATGCAATTAATATAGTATCTGAATATTTTTTTTCCCTGTCAATTTTACTTTTTAAACATATCTTTGTTTAAAAGATATAAATACATACTCTTTTCATATTTATAAATAGAAAGTCAAAAGACATTATGCATGTAAAGTGAATCAGAAGTGGATAATACAGTTGATGCCAAAATTTTACATTCACCTAGGGTAAAGATATTCAATCTCAAGTCAGTTAGGGCATCTGCTTTGTTCACATTAGAGGTAATTTCAAAACAATCAATTAGAGATGGGTATTTATTTATTTATGTCTCTTTAAACAGTCTGGAAGATTCCAGAAATTTAAATAATGACTTTTAGAAGCTTCTGATTGGCCAGTTGTCTAATGAGAGCGCACCTGGAGCCTACTGATACTGAAGGAAAACCAAGCTACTCAGCCAAGACCTCGGAAAAAGATTTGTGGACCACAAATGTGGTTACTCCTCAGGAGCAATTTAAAAAAAAAAAAAAAAAAAAACTGCTATGTAGGGAGGAAAAAGGAGGAGGCTTTTAATCCAAAGAACACCATCCCAAGTGTGAAGCATGGCTGCATCGTGATGTGGGTTGTTTTGCTGGAAAAGGGACTGGTACACTTCAGAAAATAGATAGCATCATGAAGAAGGAGGATTATTAGGTTGCAACTGGATCTTCCAGAAGAACAATGATCTGAGGCACACCTCCAAAGTAACAAAACGGCTTAAAGACAACAAAGTGAAAGTATTAGAGTGGCCATCACAAAGCCCTGACCCAAATCCCATAGAAAATTTGAGCTAAGAGGCCCACAAACCTGACTGAGTTACACCAGTTCTGTCAGGACTAACAGGCAAAATGTCAGGCAAAGTATTGTGAGAAGCTTGTGGAAAGCTACCCCAAGTGTCTGATTTGTGTTAAGCGTTTAAAAGGCAATGCCAATAAATGCTAACAAAGTGTATGTAGACTTTTGACCTGCTGAAAATCTGATACAGCAAATAACAGCTAAAACAAAATTGTATCTTGGATATTATTTTGAAACTATCTCTTATGAAAATAATGTAGATATACAAAAAAAGTGTCCACTTATTTCCCTTCACTGTATATGTATACACTGTATGTATGTATGTACCGCTTTATGGAAAAGAGGAACAAATCAATTAAATTATACAGTAGACACTGACACAAAGTATCTTCACAGAAATCCAGATGCAGATTTAGATCCCTAATGAGCATGCCAAAGGCAACAGTGACAAAGAAATACTCCCCGAGACAACATGAAGAAGAAAACTTGATAGGAAGGAGATTCAAAAGGGACCCTATCCTCTTCTGGGTCGCAGTAGTTAATGGAATTGTAAATCATTACAGTATTTAGATGAATAGAGAAAAGGCAAACAGTACTAAGTGTGTTGAAGGGATACAGGTTGTTCTATATGATTATATTAGGAATAGGAGTCCTGAGATGAGCATAGGATAGTGTTTATGTTCACAAAAGCAGCTCTTAGGAAGTATAAGACTGTGTGGTATCTAGGTGCAAGATAATCCACTGCAACAGGAAAGAGTTATAAGCATAAGCAGTTTTTAAGAAGTGCAAGTCTCTTGCTATAATGTTACTTGGTGACAGAGCGTTGGCCTTACGTGTAGTAAGTAAGATTATATTCGAAATCAAATTTTAATGTCAACTAAAATACAGCTAAATATACCACATTCACAAATTTCTCTAATTATTTATTCAAAAACTTGGATTTGTTTCATCTTAATGACAATGTTGCGGGTTCTGAAAGGCATGCATTCTGTCAAACTAGCTGTTGTACTGTTGATAACACACAGATGCACCCTGAAAATTTGGGTTCATGTGTGTATATAAAATTCAAAATTTACTACAAGAGCACCACACCCACACTCACACTATACACAATATAGTCATTAAAAGACTAAGGCAATAAAGTTTCACTTCTAGAAAGTAGAAGCAACCCTGGTAAAACAATGTAGTAGTTATTTTTTGAAAAAGTCAGACGTATGTTCTTATGCTCTTACCATTGTCTTTACCCTTGACGAAGTTCTCCCACTCCCTGAACCACTGCATGCTGATGCACAAAATAACTGTTGGAGCCTCCTCAGCCTGGAACTCCTTATTGAGCTATATAGAGAGAAAAGTGACAACGTTGCTAGCCATACCACTAAAGGAAACTAAGTACATACTTGTTGTGTATGTTCATGTTCTGACCTTGATGAAGGTGTCAATCTCAGTTTTCCTGCGTTTGGCTAAGGCCTCAATCTCCACTTGGCAGATAGTGCACACATACAGGTGATTTACAGCTGGACCTCCGCCAAACCTGCATCGTGGGAGAATGCAAGCATGTTGCAAGCATTTTACCACTATCTGGATTATGAATTGATTAAGAAAGAGGACACATGTGGGATGATGCTGTCCAGTGTTTTTTTTTTTTTTTAATAAATCCAGCCAACTCCACCTTCCCTCTGGATATGTCTACTAACTATTCCCCTTGGAACATTCAGACGTTTTTCAAATGAAGAATGTGTGTAATTACCACAGACAAAGGTTTTAACATGTTTCCCTGTACTGAAAAAACGAAATGAAACAAAACAGAAACTTGTGTTACAAGCATAGTTATATGGGCCTGATGGGGCATGAACACCATAAAAACCTCAGGAAAGAGAAGTAACCCTAATTTCTTTTTACTGTTGCTCTAATGTTGCAAAGTTGGATAAAACATACATAAGAACATGTTTGGTAAGAGATACTCTCATGTCTGTTTCATCCCAATATCTTAATAATCCAACCATATTGTAAGTGTTGGAGTTTCAAATTTGCATAAAATTTAACTGTTTAAAATAAACAAACATTTGCAGAATCAAAAATCTGCCTATAGATTGCATTATATTGTGAGTTTGGTGTAAATGGGTTTTCCATTTCGTTCTCAAGGTCATGCGTTACACATCTGCTACAGATACAGTGAATAGTGATTAGGATGAAAAAAGTGTTCCTTTAATATACTCAGAATTAACCGTTGTACTCACCTGTTGTAAAGGTATTCCCACACATTCTGAGGCAGAATCACCACCAGATCGTCCACATAGTGATATTTGGTAGGAGGGATTCCTGAACAACATGGCAACTCAAGTAAGCATTCTTGCAAGAACACAGACATGGACCCTGTTCAGACTCAGTAATAACATCTGTCTCTGGTGATTCGATCACAAGTGGACAGCCAAGATGAATAGCTGTTCACACCTGGTATTTACTGGTATTTACATGCATCCTCAGGAAAAATCTGTATTGTCAGTAGTTTGTCTTAGCTCTAGCCTGCATTAACCATTAATTGAACTACCCCTGAACTATTCTATCCCTTGAGGAGGTTTGGGTAGGCCCCTCATTGTCTGAGGAAACTGAGAAATAGAGAAACATGTGGGGATCAGTAAAATAGGAAATCTAAAATTTGAAATATAAGAAAAGAACAGTAAAGGATAAATGGAGAAAAAACGGACATAAAGATAAAGTAATATAAAGTTTTTTGTTTGTTATTGACAGTCTGAAACTTTGGGAAATAAAAGGTTTTTTTAAATCTTTTAATATACTCTACAAGCAATTTTTGTATTGTTTGTGTTTTTGACTCTTGTATTTTTGTTTATTTAAAAGATGTAATTAGTGTACGTATTCAAATCACACAACCACAACCTAGGTGACTAGGTATTCTTCTTATAATATCACGGATATTATAAAATTTAATGGTGCCACGTGTCGCAGACCTCTACAAGCACTCACAATACACCGTTCTCACCTGTATTTAATGTTGTCCAGTTGTGACTGGATCACCCGAGATGGATGTCAGTACCAGATTCCTCAACAGTGAAATGTTTCCACCCTACTTTTATTTGTGGTTTACAGGAATGTAGTTGCTTAGCCAAAATATACTTTTTTTTAAATGTCTGAATAAATAAACCTGTTTTTCAAGCAAATGAGAAATCATTATATACTTGCCATTTTGTAGTTCAATTAAAACATTAGAAACAAGTGTGATATGCATCGGAGAGGAGATGTGTTCATGTGTATTTGTATACCTCCGTGTTGACACAGGAAGGTATGATTAGTGATGGGTCCTGGTTCCGTAAATGTGTTGAATTTGTTGAGCCATTCTCTGGAAATGTAGAACTGTAAAAGACTGGGCTCCTTCAGATTAGCCAGAGCTATGACTTTCTGCCGTTCTCTTACTGATTCCTCACTGCTCTTCCTTTGAAAAGGAAAAAACAGAGACATGAGCAAACGAGCAAAATGCGGTAATCGCCTTGGTCTTGTTCCAATGATAAGCCCACGGCAATCCCTTTTTCACACTAAGCATTATCAACTCTTCATCTGTAAACAGTCTTAAGCTTAGTCATTTAAAATAACTGTAGGACCATGGAGTTGTAGCTTTTCATCCCACAAACAGGTCTAATTAGTCAACAGAAAAAAAAGGTAGGAAGGCCATTTAATGTAAGCTGAAAATGTCTCACCTGTAAAAGAGAACGTAGGCCTCTGCGTTCTGCACGACCGTCTCATGGACCTCCGTTACATACTGATCATCAAACTCGTACCACTGACCATTGATAACGTTCTGACAATATGCTATGTAGTGGCCACCTAAGAGAAGGTCAGACCAAAACATATATTACATTCCTGAGCATTCAAACACAAATAAACTTCAAGATAGCACATACTTCTATTCATTAGTACCTTAAAAGAACATCAGAGATTTTCAGCCTAATCGCTATCTATTACATCTGTGATTAGCACATTCATTTTGTTCCTCTGTACTGAGAAAAGAACAGAAAACCTGGTTACTCCAAAGTCTAAAACGTAAAATAAAATACCATGAACTAAAGCAGTGTGAGGCGAGCCCCCCTTGGGAGAAGCGAGAGGGGAGCAGCATGGAGATGGCGGTGCAGTAGGGGTTGGTTGGGCCTGAATTTTTTTTTAATTCGCAGAGTGGGGCTTGACTGAAAAAGTTTGGGAGCCACTGAACTAAACTATTCATGACAGCATTCTACAAAGTTAAGTTTCACCTTATTGGCTGCTCAAACAACTGCCCTTAGATATTCCTGTAGACTGTAAGTCAGTTTTGAGTAAACAGGACTCAGTAAAAGGAAACTTACTGAGTACATGGAATGGCTATGGATACAGTTGACTACATTGCTGGAGTATTAAAACTACTTCTAAGACTAATAATATTTAGATTTATTTATTTTGTTTTGATTTAGATTTCTTTTGTTTTTGCTATACACTGAAGACGTTTGGGTTTGAGAGCAAAAGATGAATGAGATGAACAGATCAGAATTTTACGTCCTGGCATTTACATCTAGATGTGTTAAACATGTTAGAACATGGCACCTGTTGTCTGAACCCACACATTTTTCAAGTGATCAAAAAAAATTGTGACTGAAAGGTGTTTCTTGTTCCCCAGGTGTGCCCTGTTAGATTGATTGTTTAAACAATTAATAGCTCTGAATTTCTGCTCTTGGTTTGAGCCCTTGATTTTGCCTGTGAAGACTACATTTGTACATTTGTAGAGCTGTCTATGGGACAAAGGCAAGCCATTTTGAAGCTGAGAAAAGAGGGAAGATTGATCAGCGCATGTGAGAGATCAACAGTTTGGTGACATCAGTGCGTTGCTGGCTTGATGCAGTTAGTGCAAACAAGGGATATGCAACCAAATAGTAAGTGTTATTTACTTTAAGACTATTTGTTCTTATACTTTTGCTCGCCTTAAAATTGGGTGGTCTGCCACCAAAGGTGCCATGTTCTAAGTTGTTTAACACATCTAGATGTAAATATCAGGAAATGAAAACTGAAATTCTACCATCTCATATTCATCTTTTCATCTCAAACCCAAATGTCCTCAGTGCATAAGAGAAAACAAAAGAATTGACCTTGCTGTTCCACTATATTCACAGAGGACTGTATATGTAATATAAAGGTATAAAGGATAAACTAATACAAAAGCGATGTCAGCTTTCAATCTCTGAGAAAAGAAAAAAAGACTAATTCCAAACTCTCAAAAACAGGGTTCACAATTCTCTTGTGAAGAAATCCACCCCAAATGACTTGCATATTTATCTTTATAATTAATATGTATATTAATATGCATATGTATATTAATATTTAATAATCATCAAACATTTATTTTATTGATTAAATTCTAATTTTAATTAATTCTAAATTTCTCCACTTAAAAACAGATCAACTTCAAAAGCTACAACTTTCATGCCAATACCAGAACACCATGTCAACACCACTGTGCTTCTCATCTCATCTCTGCTGTAACTCAGTGCAACTGCTTCCTATAACTGCACTGCTTTCTGAAAGTTTGAGTCCAGCATTTATTGTCTCTACTACTTCCACATTGAATTTCTCATTAATATGACACTGAACATTGTGAGTGGGAAAAGAATTGAGTGAGAAAAGAAGCTCTTGTTCTTTTATTTTTAGGTGCTAACAGCAAAACCCGACCGTTATCACTTGTTTGAGATCACTGAATATTTCTTCAATTAAAAGTCAGTGTAATGGCACTAGCAACGTTCTTCCTCTGTACTGAGAAAAGAACAGGTGCCATGTTCTAAGTAACTCAGTGCAACTGCTTCCTATAACTGCACTGCTTTCTGAAAGTTTGAGTCCAGCATTTATTGTCTCTACTACTTCCACATTGGATTTCTCATTAATATGACACTGAACATTGTGAGTGGGAAAAGAATTGAGTGAGAAAAGAAGCTCTTGTTCTTTTATTTTTAGGTGCTAACAGCAAAACCCGACCGTTATCACTTGTTTGAGATCACTGAATATTTCTTCAATTAAAAGTCAGTGTAATGGCACTAGCAACGTTCGCCTTTAACATCAGCATGGCACACAACCACTAACCTCATGCGAATAAACAAAATACAGCATCAACCAACAAATTAGCACCAGAATTGAAAAGCACATCTCAAATATTTTAATATAAGCATATTTATTGCATTTCAGGTTGCTGACAGAAATGTGTTAGTGGCAGTTAGCAAGTGCTGACTCACTTCCGGCCGTGCCGTGATGGCAGATGACAGAAAGGAGATCATAAGTAGTGATCTGAGAAGGGCTGTCTTTGGCCAAGAAGGGCTGCAGGTCCAAACCCTCCAGTGGGAAAGACACGTGGCTGCTGATCTTAAAGGAGTACATCACCTCGTGCCGGAAACGTTTCAGGTGAATGCACAAAATCTGTGTACAACATATGAGGGAGAAATGTATACAGTTACAGAGACACACAAAGGCTTTACACTTGCTCAAGGTACACTGACTTAAAAAGCATAAATGCAGATGCTAACCTCTGGGAGTTGTAGGACTTTACAATATTTCACGCCATTTCTTAACCTGTAGTCAGCAAAATCTCATATTTGGTCACATGATCAAATTGGCTTAATATTATAGCAGTTTTTAAAATCGTGTATTTATAGCAATAGTGCAGTAATAGGCAATATGATCTTACAACATTTAAGGAGGTGCTTACTTTTTACATCGTTCACAGCTGTACATGTTATCCCCTAAGACAGAAGATAATCATTTAAAAAAATTACAAATTTTTGTTGTCACAGAGGACATGCTTCAAGAGTAAAGTGGAGATTAAAATAAAAAGAAAAAAAATCATAAAATAATACTAGTGGTTTTTTTGTGTGTTTCACCTTTTAGTTCATCTGCAGCAAAGAAGGCGGCGAGGCAGTCCTCCAGTGTCACCATGGGACCCCAAAACCAGCTGGGGATACAGGACACTACAAACCTGAACACACAACACACACACACATGTGTGACAGATTAAAAAAGGTGGCTGTGTTATGCTGTGAGGGAATTTTGCTGGCAGAGAGGAAAGAGTCACTAAAAATGAAGTTCTTCTGGCTGATCACCTTTACCTTACTATTCACATTACTATTTACATTACTATTCTGATGGGAGTGGTCTTTTCCAGCATGACCCTGCCCCACCCACAGGACATGAGGACTCACTAAATAATTTAACGACTATAAAAATTATGTAAATTGTATGCTATGGCCTTCACAGTCCCCAGATCTCAACCCAGTTAAACACCCATGTGAGATTTAGTTAGCGCGCTCCACCACTATCATCAAAACACTCAAAGGAAATGAAGTGAAGCAATGTGGTGACTACCACAGGAAGTGAGGTTCTCACCACACTCTCACCTTCATATACATACATTTCATACATTTGTTCCTAGTCACAGCTCCTGAACCAGCCAGTGATACCTGATGTGCTTTTATGGGCTTAAAGTGTTTGATATATCCAAAATAGAATGACACTGGTGTTTTGGTTTTTTTCCCTAAAATCTGGATTTACTCCCAGTTTTTTAAATGGGAATACATCTGATTTAGGGTTAAATGGGCAAGACATCTCATTAGTGGCAGGAAGACATCTGATTTGTGGATAAATGGGTGGTTTTCTATACGTTGTGTAGATAGCTATGTAGCCACTAGCAGGGAGCTGCGAGAAAACCATAATAACTGGGAGTAACTAACTAGGCAGGAATACTCACTACAGTGTACAGGTACCTGAGCAGCACAAGACAAAAAATAACTCCTAGTGTGGATTCTTGTAATTTTGGAGACAGGGTTTCTTGTAATTTGCTTTGTACAGAAGCATCTACTAAATAAAAGCAAATAGACAGATACATGGAAATGTGAATTTTCTCTGTTTTTCATACCTGCGTATCGACTCCATAATGTAGGTGAGCCAGCCCTGGGCAGCGTAGGTGTCTGCACACACACCCATCTTGGCTGGGGTGCTCTGGTGAATGGAGGAGTGGAGTTTAGCCAGATCTTCTTTACCCGGAATTGGCAGAGACAAATCCTGAAAGGTCTCGACTGTTGTTGACACCTAGAGAAGTCGAAAAAGCATTGTTACTACATGTATTTTTACTAGTGTATAATTACTACATGTATTTTAATTAAAAATCTTTTACAATTAGAGGTCTTGGAGGACTGATGCCCTAGTTTGTCACCACAATCTCATATACACATTGCTGGTGCTGCCATCTAGTGGAGACACATGAGCTCCCTCACCCGGTCACAAGTCAAACACTGGACCAGGCTCAGAATGGAGCCGTCAAAAATGTCGGAAATAACACTGCGAAACCGGGACTGCTTCTTCTTCTTGGTGCCCAGGAGCATCTGAGCTGTAGGTTCAACAAAAATGGGTGGTTGTGAATAATGCAGTGTATGTTTTCATTTAATTTCTTTTAAAGTCTTGGGAAAGCATACTACGGCCAAACAAGAGAAAAAAAAAGCACATGAAGCAAAGAAATACATTAAAAAACATTAAGAATATTCCAGCATTTGTAACACACTCTTTATCCACTGCCTCCGTATCAACAACTATTACTACACACAAGAATTGGCACAAGTACTGAGAAGAGAATGGAAGAAAAAGTTATTGACCGCCCCAACAACTGCCCTTGAGTATCCATTACAAATGAGTTTTTAGTAAACAGTTTCTCTGTTGTGTAAACATGCTGTAATCATCTTCAGATATACAGAGATAAATTAGATGACAATTAGCAGTAGATAAAGATTTGATTACAAAAATGCAGCAACAGTATATTAAAAACACAATCATATTTGTCAGACCTTTCTTGAAGGCATAGGCAGGGCTGGCTCGTAGAGGACTGGACCTGGGTGGGCTGCTGGACAGTTTTGAATGAAATTCCTGCACACTGTGAGTGGGGCTACAGGGACGAGAGGACGGGCGATGCATGGATACCTCATTGTCCGGTTCTGAGAAAGAGAAAATGTAAAGAGGATAAAAACTAAATCAACTACTACATCAATGATTGTGACTGATTAATACAAGATCCTCTAAGAAGAGGATAATGAACCTAGTGGAATAAAAAGAGGATAATGAACCCAGTGTTCAGAGGACCCCATAATAAATCACAATGTAGCTACTAAAATATTATAAGGCTGTTATATGACTCATTCTACATGTATTATTTAAAAGGTTGTCCTAGTGACAATGGCGCTAGGGTAGACTCTAGAGCCATAGTTCTCAAAGCATAGCCAGGAGGTCTCTGATTTTACAATTCTGTTACAGTGGGGGAAATCATAGCCCATCATTATTAAAAGTTATTTAAGTTATTATGCCTGTGTGTGAATTTCCCTCTGGGATTAATAAAGTGATCTACCTAACTATCTATCTATCTATCTATGAATATCATGAAGTGGAATCTAAAGACAATTTCAATAAAAATGGGTTCTATGAGTGGAAAGTTCAGAATGAAAAACTCTCTGACTCTTAGCAGCCTACATATTATTGCACACATTATTTAAATGTGATTAATTTTAAAAGTACGCAGTATTATATATAGTCAGTTTTTGTGTGTACCTGTATTTCCCTGAGCTCTGCCGGTCCCCATCTGCTCTCCAACTCTTTCGTTCTGCTCCTCCTGCACTGCCGTGTCCACATCAGCGTCCTCGTCCATCTCTGGCGTTCTCTCCTCTCCTCTGTCCTCCCGCCGTCTCTCCTTCAGCTTCTCCTTCTCAGAGATCCCATTGCTCTCCCTCGCTCCTGTGCACTCGTCCTGAATAAGAAGCTCCGTCTCACCTCCTGCTCTATCTCCATCACCTCTCTCGCTCCCTGAACCCGAGTCACATGACAGGAAGTCATCCTCCGAGGGGCTACGGTCTCCGCCAGCATGGTCTTGGTTGTCGTGATTGCTCTCCGAGTCATTTTCAGTGATGGAGTTGCTGTAGTCAATGACAGGCTCCTTCAGTTCCTCATGCAGCTGATCCATCAGACAGCGCAGGAACTCCTGAGTGTCCTGAAGGGCACAGAGCTGACAAAGCTAAGTTTGAACTGTTTGCACAATACTGAAACACTTTTTTTTTGCATCATATGAGCACTGCATCTTATAATATTGGCTGCTATACACTGGACTGTTTTTCACATATTGCAGGGGTGGATAAATCAGAAATTCAGCAGCTAGCCCACCATGCAAATTGCTCTAATGTGAAACCGAATTGACTAGGCAAGTTAGCTAGTGAAGGGCATTAATGCGGACTAAAAAAAATTAACAAGTTTGTGATCCTCATCCTCTTCTAATAAAGTTTCGAGCACAATGAATTTTTGCTCCTGACAAAAAGTCAGCAAGTCGTTAGACCAACATTTCAGGATTGAGATGTGGTGTTCTATCCTTGTATCACACATAAAAGATAGTTTGAGTCTGGTTAGCATTCTAATTTTTTCTCAAGATGTTTTCCCATGAGGTGACACTTAGTTATAGTAGGAGAGTTATATGTCAGTGTTTCCACATACCTGTGTGTCTGTGAGAAACAGAAAATTCACACTGTTCATTGCTTTTGTGAGTAAAGCACAGTGAGTTGGTGCTTGTGTATGTATTGAAAAGCATAATTTACAAACCTGTTGAGCGTAGCCTCGAAACATAGGATTCACCAGTTTGATGCCATGAAACAGACTAGTGGGGACCACATAACTGGGTCTAAACAGGAAGAAAGAAACAGGGGGATGGAAAACAACGAATGTAACAATGTGGCAGGAGCTAAAAAGGGACACAGAATGAGTTATAACCTTGGACCAGATGGAGGCAATGAACTATTATTGTTATGACTGAATCTATTAGACTAGCCCCAAAAATAGAAAACCCCTTTTTCAACCTAGACATATTACATTACAGCAGTGTCTGTGTGTGTGTGTGTGTGTGTGTGTGTACCGTTTTTTATGCCAGAGTTCAGAGATGAGTTTCTGATAGCTTTTGCACAGAGCGGGTTTCTTATCTGTACGCACCAGCCCGCTGCAGTCCAGGAAAAACTGAGTCAAAGGAGGACTGGTGAAGAGACAGCGTTGAAAAGAAAGTTGAGAAAATGAGAGAAATTCGTTTTATAGACACAGAACGAAAAAAACAGGATTTGCGATAAAGGATCTGCACTAAAGTTCCATTCCATCATTTTAAACTGAACTCCATCCACTCACGAATGTTGAACCCACCAGTTTGAGAGGGCCTGCAATGCTGCATTCATGTAACATGAATTTCCAATGTTCTTCATCCCTGTGAGGCCTGCAGAAAAGGGGGAAGAAGATCTAAATACACAAACCTGGACACCCTAAAGATTTGCACTTCTCAAAAGCAGTTTATGCCCAAGTCTCAACCTTCCTTCAGTGGAAGGCCTTCTCATGTGGATATTTGCAGATTTGCATCCCAGGACTCTTATTAACAATCCTCATACTGAACATCTTTTCAACACACTTCGCACCATTTGAGTTTATAAGTATACATTTTAGTATACTATAGTATTTTAGAACATTTTGAGTCTGGTTCCTTTCAAGGTTTCACCCTCATGTCGCCTCGGGAAGTTTTTCCTTGCCACTGTCACCTCTGGCTTGCTCATTAGGAATATAAATCGATAACCAGATTTCTCTAAAGCTGCTTTGTGACAATGTCTATTGTTAAAAGTGTTATACACTTGAACTGAAAAAGGGGACAAAAAGGTTAAAACGTGCAGGTTAAAAAAAAGTCTCATACCTCAGCTACCCAAGTCTTCAGCTAACATTTTGCCAACTTGGCTAGAATCGCAACAGGAGCGACAATGTGACAAATTATCTGGAAGTCATTCATTTTTCTTTCTTTTTTTTTAAATTGTAGAATAATAGTTTTAATTTTTTTTTTTTCTTGGTCACTGCATAATTACATTATTTAATTTTTTTTTCTTCTTTACTACATATCAACATGCCTAATGTACAGTGCGCTTTCCTGAGGGAGATAAAAATACAATAAATTTCCAGAGGATCCTCAGAACATCGTGTTACATGGATTTGCTTCAAACAACCTTTCCTGTCCTCTTAAAAGAGACAGATCTCCTCACAACAGACATACAGAACACCTCATTCCGAAAACAACGGCATAATATAGGGGATATATAAATACGTTTAATTTCTCACCAAATTAAATTGTCACAAAACGGTTCAGTGACTCTAATTCAATAAGGATAATAAAAAAATAATAAATAAATAAATAAATAAATAAATAAATAACAACAAAAAAAATAATAGTAGTAGTAATAATAATAATAGTAATAATAATAATACCACTTACAAATAGTAATGTAAGTGATCATGTTAAGGTCACATGTAAAGTTTAAAAAGCAAAACCTACAAAAAGTACCTGAAAAGATTTCATACATATATACATATACACACACACACACACATATATATATATATATATATATATATATATATATATATATATATATATATATATATATATATATCTTCCTTTTCTTCTCTCTTCTCTTCTTTTTTAAATTTACACAAAGACAGTATGGATACTTATAAGTCACTTTGACCCGGAAGTCATTCATTTTTCAACCATTGGCAAAGCAAAGCAGGGGCAGGGGGAAGCGTGATGATATTGACCAACGTTTAGCCTTATGCAAATGATAAGCAAAACGTGGTGACTACCTAGGAGTTGAGGATGATGAGACTCAGAACACCATATTTTTCTCTCTGTGAAATATTAGATATTCCTTCCTAGTATTATTACTCAGTCTGTAATGGTTTGCTTAAATCACTGCTACTTTATTTAGCTTGTCAATAAACTAATTTGATTGTGTATGGATTAAAACTGAGTGAGGCTAAATAAATGACATACGTTATATGGCCAAAAGTTTGTGGACACCTGACCATCACACCCAATATGTGGTTCTTCTCCAAACTGTTGCCACAAAGTTGGAAGCACACAACTGTACAGGATGTCTTCGTATGCTGTAGCTTTACAATTTCCCTTCACTGGAACTAAGAGACCCAAACCTGTTCCAGCATGACAATGCCCCTGTGCACAGAGCGAGCTCCAAGAAGACATGGTTTGCCAAGTTTGCTGTAAAAGAACTTGAGAGTCCTGCACAGAGCCCTGACCTCAACTCCACTGAACAGCTTTGGGATGAACTAGAACGCCAAATGTGCCCCAGGCCTTCTCAACCAACATCAACCTGACCTCACTAACGCTCTTGTGGCTGAATGAGCACAAATCCCCACAACCATACTCCAAAATCTAGTGGAAAACCTTCCAGTGAAAAGTGGAGGTTATTATAACAGCAAATCTGGAATGAGATGTTCAAAAAGCACATATGGATGTGATGGTCAGGTGTCCACAAACTTCTGGCCATATA
>CM040480.1:9217991-9256594 GCA_022758105.1 Pangasianodon gigas
CTTCTCAACCAACATCAACCTGACCTCACTAACGCTCTTGTGGCTGAATGAGCACAAATCCCCACAACCATACTCCAAAATCTAGTGGAAAACCTTCCAGTGAAAAGTGGAGGTTATTATAACAGCAAATCTGGAATGAGATGTTCAAAAAGCACATATGGATGTGATGGTCAGGTGTCCACAAACTTCTGGCCATATAGTGTACATCTCATCTCATGTACACATTCACACACTCATGCACACCAATCCATCGACTGGTGTTTTGTATGGCTTTGAAAAAGCTGCCAGTTGTGTTGTTTATTTACCTCTGGGCTTAAACTCATCTTCCTCAGACTCTGAACCTTCATCATCCGCCACAGCGATCGGCACTGCCTTTAATGGGTGACATGCAGTCTGGGGAGGAGAATCCTGGGGAAAAACAAACATTTTTCAGGGTATGAGCACAGTGTAATTTCACCTGCAAATGTATAATGTAACAAACAAAAACAAATAAACAAATAAATGAGAGATATATCTGCCATCCTTTAAGCTAGAGTTATAAAGTTAATTTGAGAAGAAAAAACTACAGGCTAGAATAAGGTCAGGAAAAAGATTCACATTCACATTATTGACCTTTCCTTTTAAACACTGATCTTTCTTGGCACTCTTCTTTTTATTTCTAAAATGAAAAAAAAAACTGTTGACAGCGATGCTTTCAAACAGGAAAAGTGGTCACACACCAGTCTGCCAAAGAATTTTGAAGAGTGCTATGCACAAGATCTTCAAGTTCAGGATTCAAGTTCAGATGATGATAGGATGATAGGAGATATATGGATGAGGATACCTGTTCGAGAGGTTTGTAGCGTTGAGTTGAGGCCACTGGGCTTATAGGCCTCTGCTCCAGAAACACCTCTCTCTCACACACGTAACACCACACCCTGAATGTGGTCAGATTCACTGTCAGATTGTGTTTCTTCGCCTGGAGAGAAAAGGGAAGTTACACAGATGAATGAATAAACAGAACAGATACTGAAAGATGATACTGATAGAGGCGAGGATGTATGTGAGGTTCAGAGTTACCTGCGCATGTGTGGTGCTGTGGTCTGAGTATGACTCTCCGCAGCCCACATAGGGACAGTCACACTGAAGAAGCAAACACCATTTATTAATTTCATTTGCATTTAAGGTAATAAATAAGATTAATAAATATGAAACACAATTATAAATATAATCAATTTAAAAATCTACAATACAGCCTTTGTTCATAGACTACAGACTCTTTTTAGAAGTCCCGCCCATCTTTCAATCATTCCATGTTTAATAATAATATCTTTTATGTTATATAAACAGGCCAGCCAACATTTGTAGATTATTAGAGGTCATTATTAGCAGCAATTGTTAAACTGGCTGCTTACTCAATGTGACCTTTGCAGGTCAATAGCCAAGGTAAGGTTAAACAAGTAGAACTCGATGTCAACAGCACTGACGGGGATGCTTCCACCACCAACAAGTCAAGTTCTTCTTGTTATTAATTTGTATGCCAGAAATACCCTTAAAAAAATACTTCAAGGTGCTCCGGAGGGGCGCAATATAGAAGCATCCAGAAATCCCTAGCTCGTCGAATCCCGACAATGCCACAGCCATCCGTAGCCGGGAGTCTAGGAGAGCCATGCTCTCAGGGTGGGAGGAATGGCATACTCTCTCTCCCATGTCAATCACAGCGACACTAGCCAATCGTGGGTGTGTGTGAGCTCATGCATTCAGAAGGGGGCGAATAGCACTTTCCTCCGAGTGTGTTACATCATCCCATGACGCAGCATGAGCAGCAGCACGAAAAGATGCAGTTAGCTGGCTTCGCGTGAAGCCATCATAGGTTGGTAGCTGTCATATGATAATGGAGACCTGGCTGGTGGGTGAGAATTGGCCAAAATTAAATTAGGGAGAAAGTCCTGCCACTGGGAAGCTATTGAAAAAAAAAAAAAAACTATTTCAGACATTTGACCTTGCTGTGACCTTGATCCTGTTTGGATCGATTCCAAAATCTAAGCAGGTCATCTGCTGGTTACAATGATCATTCCTTCTTAATCCTATAAACATTCCACCACTCCTTGAGATATCACGCTAAAGAGAATCTCGGACAGACGGAGGTGGGACAACCCGATACATAATGCCTCCACTGACAGAACCATAAAAAGTAAAGAAAAAAACATTCTAGGTTGTTTTGGTGGAATATATTTACGCTTTCTTAAACTAAAGGTGTCAAAGTATGTTAAAGGCAGAAAAGCCTTTTCTTTTTTTTGACAAAAACACAATTTTCATCTCTTGCTGTTTGCTAAAATTCAATCACAGTGACATCCAATGGGTTTTCCCAGACTGCCACATAAATATGATCATCATTCATTTGGTGGACTACACCACCAACACTCTGTTTCAGAATGTCAGGACAGTGTAGCATATACAAGCAGAACATTTTCATTTACCAAGTGAGTAGAAAAAAAACCCTTCATTTTCCTTCTCACCTGAAGACATGCCCAGAGGTTGGGACCACCTACCCCGCATGATTGACAGGTGCCCTATAAGTAAAGGAAAATCAAATGTTGAAATGCCCTTCACAAATATGTCATGTGAAATTCAGCTTGTACATACTGACATTTCTACGGCGTATCTGCAGCGTATCGATTCAATCATTACAAATTACTAGAAGTGACCAGATTTAATATTGGTTGTATTGACATTCAAGCTTTACCTTTGATTTTTGCAGAAGCTCCTCCTTGGTCACTTCACCTATGGAGTCCAAATGAGGACAAACGTCTCCACAGTCTGTCATGTTGTGGCTCTGATGTCTCAAACAAAAAAAACGAGGCGTCGAACTAAAGAGAAGAACCACAACTAATTACACAATGTATTTAGCAATACTATAAACAATAAGTTTACATATATGACACATATCATGTGGTGTAGGGTGAATTCAGGTAATAAAGAAACTTCATTGTCAGAACCATATCTCTAAGTGTTGTATAAACACCTCTGGACCAATAAAACATGACTTCAAGACGGTTCGAGGGGGGCGGGGCAAGCATCTAAGCACAGAAGCCTCATGTAGAACAAGCATTAAGCTCAGAGACTTAAGATTCTGCTTCATTTAATATAAGGATTTGACTGTCAGAGTGTGTATCATCACCCAGGCAATCACAGAGAACCACCGCACAGTAATGGTAATCTCAGTTAGATAATAATGGACAACACGAGTCCAGGTAAAAAGGGACACATCTGGTGCGCTTTATTATAGAAAAATACTTTTGGATGTAATGTACCCTGCTGTGTAACCCTTTATTTTTACTTTACTTTATTTTTTATATTTAAATTGCACTGAATATTATATTATATGTAAAATATGAAAGTGCAAATAGGCTTGGAGGCTAAATTATTTATTTTATCGACACGCAGACAGACGGATGATTGAAGGAAATTGAAGGGAAAAAAACGGTGGCTATGCAGAGTCACTGCCAATATGTCTCCTCTGTAGAGCATGAGAGCTCACTGAATAATCAGACGTGTTAGACAGCACTCTCTTCTGGAAGAACAGTGTTCATCCCTCGAGTACAGCTCCAGACACCTGTAGAATTTATGACGAGGAACGATGAAGCTGTTCTGACAGCTTGTAGTCGAAACTTTTACCCGCTTCATCACACGGTCATGGTTAACCTGTGCTAAACATACTGAAAGAGTCTGTACGTCATTTATTCACTGATTCCACTTTATCCTGGTCAGAGTCACTGTGGATCTGGAGCCTATCCCAGGAACACTGGGTACTCACTGACTACGTTTACATGCACATAAATACTCCGATATTAATCAGAATTTGGCAATATTCTAATTAGTACTGAGTCATGTAAACTCCACAATCCGATTAAGAACATATTTTGATTCCCCAAATTCAGATTCCCACCCCCGGAATAAGCCTGTTTTAATAGCAAATTTGTTACATGTAAACCTTTATTCAGAAAATCCACTGAAAGGAGAGATATTTACATGCTCAGTCTGCAAGGAATCGTGGGTGCTAAATAGGGCTGCATGATACTGAAAAATGCGATATGCGATAACTTGTTAAATAATGCGATATGCGATATGAGGTACGATAATGCAAATTAAAATACATTTATATATATTTGTTTATATTTAAAAACTGAAAATGACATAACCAACATACATGTCTCATGTTCTTCTGAGGAAAAGAAAGCATTCTCTGCTATCTGCCTCACCCTAAAACTGTCACTTTTCATAACTTTTTGAAGTATTAAAATTCATTCAGTTATCGCAAGCCCTTGATAAACATATCGCAATATTTACATTTGTGATATATCGATATATTGTGCAGCCCTAGTGCCAACACCCAACCTTTTCCATTTCGAGGCGGTGCTGTCGGGCATTTTTGATGGTGAGAAGTGTTAGAATCCTAATTAAATTGGTGTGAAAATGTAGTAATAAAACTAATAACTGAGCATACTCTACAACCAACGCCAGCATCTTGACTCTCCTGGGAAATAACAGCGGGAAAGGAAACGCACACGAAACGGAAACGGAATATTTACAACAACCATGTATACAGGAATATCCCGATGCCTGTACGCATACAAACATCGGAACTGATGTGCATGTAAACGTAGTCATATACGCCTAGGGGCAATCTAGAGTATCCATTCCAACTACCGGCATGTTTTTGGGAGATGGGAGGAAACCGGAGAACCCGGAGTAACCCAGGATTGAACCCCAGACCCTGGAGCTGCAAGACAGCAACGCCTGGTTGCATATTATGTTCGTAATAAATATAAAATTCATTTTTGTTAACAGAGGGATTATATCTATGAGATGAGATTACTTGAAGCATGATCATGTCTCCATTCTCTATCTCACAATGGAGCAGTCTGGAAGCTTTCTGACGATATCAAAATCATTTTCGAATTTTCTACGATGATGGCAAAGTCAACCGCTTTCTAATTATTTAATGAATATTCAGCAAACCCTGAACGCATTTTAAATGTGTATGTGTTACATTACAGTGAGCGAAATTTCCCAAAATATTGATTATCCTTAGATTTATGTTAGATTTTATTCTGAATGGCATAGAAATATTTTTTATTAACATAAAAATATTGCATGCTGATTTCATGGTTCAACAATAAAGAAATGATTTCCCCATCAAATTTTTGTCTTGGGCGTCTTCACAATGAAAAATATTTTAATTCGAACAACAGCCATTTATGAAGTATGCACAAATATATAAAGGATAAATAAATACTTGTATGAAAATACTTGTATGAATATCAGCAATAAACTGCTGAAGATGAACTGCTCTGTGTTTTGTTTTAAAAATGACCCTGTAGTGTCTGACATTAAATGAAAATATCACTGATATAATATTACATAATGATTTCAGAAATGTGTTATGACTGAGAGATATTTCTCAGATGGTCACTAAAAATAAAACAAAACAATCATATCCTAAGTGTTACATCAGACAGGAGTCAAACAGCACCATGGACACCTTGGCTTTTTGGTTTTGTTTTGGAATAATATTTGCTATAATCCTCTGCTGATTATGCCAGTAATGATACAGGACAGCTTCAGGTCTGTGACACAGCACAGACAATGCTCCTGTGATGTTTTGTCTGCTAACTACAAGGAAAACAATTTCCTTCGACATCATTACTGCTGTTTCATGACAATAACAGGACCCAAACATCTGGCAGGAATATAATTAGCTAGCTATTTATCTCCCATATTGCTGCAATATTGCTGAACTCTCCACAATAATCATTTTGCTAACTGACACTTGGAGCAACTGTTAGCAACAATACCTCCATATCTGTTTAAAGGTCTTTATAGCGGAGGCCACTGCCCAGAGAAAACCAAAAAATAACACACAATTTTTTTTTCTGTTCAGATAACTTAACAGTAAAAAAACGCACCTCAGCAGCACATCCAGAGGAAATGTTCAAAAACGTTCATTTTAGGCTAAAATGAAATGCGCAAATTGCCTTCCTCCTGCTGCAGCACTAGCAGGCTAAGCTAAGCAACACAAACACAGACTAGCAGTCAGAGCGCTGGTGATGCGCAGGGTTGCCAGGTCTGTACCAACGCCACGCGATGTGCATTAAAACCCAACTCAATACACAGAGTCTGATATTATAGCACAGTGCTGCTGAACTCTCCACTGGCCAAAAGGTGTTGAGTCATTTTCAATAACAGCAGCTCTGATAACAGTGTCAATCAAATCCCAGGTTTCTGTTTCTGTAGTAAGAACTCATTCACAGGGACTCCACTTCATCTAAGACTAATAATAAACAGATGAACTTGATTATTGTGCTCTTTTTAACACTGAGGAAAGGAGTCTCCAGTTTCAGTGCTTTGTAAACGTTTTCCGCCACAGGAGAGTCTTCGGGAGTTTACGCTTTCTGGTTTTTCCATAACATGACAACCTGGCAAGTGTTTATTATTATTATTATTATTATTATTATTATTATTATTAATTTAAAGAGAGAAAAAAGAGATGCTGGTGAAGGAACACTTGCTTACAGCTGCTATAATGTAAGTGATAATAGGAACTAACTTGTCCCGCAGATGTTCCACAACATTAAACGTAACAATAGACCGCTAAAGAGTATGACGTGTTGTTCTTTAATTATTAAAGAAGTGTAACTGTAGGCAAACTCTGTTCGGTGTCGGGTCGTATCACACCACCGCGTTGTGTTTTATTTTTCTATAACAGCATGCACCATTGTTTTTTTCTTAATGTCATACAAAACATTTTAATGATGCAGCATTCAAACATGCAGCTTTCCTAAACATTTATTCCACCAAAATGAGCTGCTATTCCAATATTGTCATAAATACATACGTACTGTAATAATAACAGTATTATATTACATCCTGGAAGTAGAGCTGTGTTATTAAACAATGGGAACTTGCACTTATAACAATCTTTCTAAAGAGTGATGAACTGGTAAGCCTGTCCCAACAAGACTATCTAAAACCGGATTTTTCTGCTGTATGATGATGTAAGCAGGACATAATTTTCTTTAAACGTAGGCTATCTCACCACTTCCGTTACGCCCCAGTCTAGGGTTGGGATTGATAACAGAAATGTGAGATGAGGAAATTGAGAAATGAGGACAAAGACACAAATGATCTTTTATGAGATATATTGTAGAAAATATTTACAGTCACTGGTATTGCTTCAGGCCAGCCCAGGCCAAAGCAACAAATGAACACCCAAAACTAACTGTGCACAAGGAAGCTATCTTACTTATACAAAAAAAAAAAAGATAAACAAATGACATTTGGCTTCCCTTTTCTCTGTGACTAACCATAAACACAGACAAAATGCCTCCATCCAACACAAATGGCAGGCAAAGCCTACCCCTGCTGACGTGGGTAACAGCCATCTATCCATTTTCTGTACTGCTTATCCTCCACAGGGTCGCTGGGGGACTCGAGGTACAAGGCAGGGGACACCCTGGACGGGGTGCCAACCCATCAGAGGGCACAATCACACATGCATTCACTCACTACAGACAATTTGGAAATGCCAATCAGCCTACAATGCGTGTCTTTAGAGTGGGAAGGAAATCCCTGAAGCACAGTGTAATACAAACTCCACACACATGCAGGGGGGAATCGAACCCCCAACCCTGGAGGAGCAAGGCAAACATACTAACCACTAAGCCACCTGACTAACATACACGCACATATTTATAAAACACTACACACAATAGAAAATATATACTATCTGTAATAATCTGGAGTCATATACCCAAATCCAATAATCACAAATAATTAGCAGCACAAAAACAGCGAATCAAACGAGCACAAGACTGATGAGTCCAAACTTCTGACTCCTTAAATACTCATGAGGAGATGACGGACAGTACCAAGCCACAGGGAAAGCTGTAAGTGTACCTTCAATAACTATTATGAGTGATTCAGTCTGTAGACAAAAATATACAGGAAAGGTGTGTAGGTATGTAAGTGTGTACTGAGGAATGTAAGTGTGAACGCACCACTGGGCACTGTGGGTTTAAGGAGTTAAATCAGAAATGAAATCTTATTACTTTCCATAATTTTTGTAAAATATTATCATGGTGCACTTAAAAAGGTTACCAGCTTGTGTTGTAAAATTCTGGCAAATTTCATATTCACTAGAGTCATATCCCCTTAAATACCTAAAGTCTGAGGCAAATTTATTTCTCTCTAACTGTCTGTCTGCAGTGTCCTTTCATTCAAATCACAGCACTGGAGCCTGAAGAGGGATATACAGTCATCGTTTTCATCTATAGAGAGAGAACAAATGTCTTTATACGGCTTTATTCAGTGGGTCTTAGAAGAAGGCATTCACCTTAAATCTCAACTGATTTTGGAGTGGGAGGTGCTCTTAAGGTTAGCCACACCCACTGCCCGGTGCTCAGCCGCAGAGAAACTGTATTGTAGTTGCATTAAAAAGCTGACAAAAATAATATAGGTAGCTACTGAATCATTTGTAGATGCATTCACACATATTTCTTTATCATACAAGTGTCTTCATGCCATCCAGTTAAGGGGCGGTTTAAAAAGATAACTAGGTGACAATTCAGTAGCTACTTGTATTATTTTTGTCAGCTTTTTACTGCAACTACAATGTAGCGTCCCAGCGACTCCGTCTGTTCTGCCATGTTAGAGGATGCTCCATTGTTAATAGGGTGGGCGTAAATTTCAGAGAACCTCCCACTCCAAAATCAGTTGACCAATAGAGATTTAAGGTGAAGGCCTTCTTCTAAGACCCACCCCCATAAAAATGTGCCAAAAGTCAGCAAAAAAAAAAAAAGATTGCAGAAGCAAAAAAAAAAAAAAAAAAAATTCTGGAAAACAATTAAAGCAAAACTGAGAGTGTGAATCAGAAGTCATCTTTTTGAAAAAAATCTATTTTGATCATTAATCTTTTGCTTGTGATATTGATTTTATTATTTTATTTGAAACCTTTGGCACAAAATTCATGCACAGAGCCCTGACCCCAACCCCACTGAATGAATTTAGGATGAACTGGAACACTGACTGCACCCCAGGCCTTCACACCCGACATCATTGTCTGATCTCACTAATGCGCTTGTGTCTGAATGAGCACAAATCCCCACAACCACGCTCCAAACTCTAGTGGAAAGCCTTCCCAGAAGAGTGGGGGTTATAATACCAGCAAAAGGGAACTAAATCTGGAATTGGATGTTGCAGCAAATTCATATGATTGTGATGGTCAGGTGTCCACAAACTTTTGGCCACATAGTGTATTACTGCATGACCATTTTAATCAGCATACTGTGTGGCCTAGGCATTTACTATCTGCTGTTTTTTTTGTTTGTTTGTTTTTTTAGTACAGCCTACCTATTTGACTTAATCTAATATATGCAAAATTCCCAACCGTCACTTCTCAGCCCCCCCCCCCCCCAAAAAAAAAAACCAGCAACGCAATAGCAGTTCAAAGGTATAAAGAGGGCAAGCAACGGACCTGGCAACACTACCAGCAAGAAAGCAGCCATGTGCAGGGCGTGAATGAATCTTACATTAATTTTTAAAGTGTACTGACTGTACTGGAGCCAAAAATCGGTCTGCTGCTCTGTTGTTGGAGTGACATTATAATATTAATGATAATGATGGCATATAAATTATGGGAAATGGCCATATTCAAGCGTGTAAAATAATAGAAAAGTAATAAAATGTGGGAACTTCTTAACCCATGTAAAGATGAGACTGCTTATGGAATATATGATAATGCAAAGGAAAAAAATATATATATATATATATATATATCCCTTAGGAAAATTAACCATTGTTTTATCATGGTAGTGAAAGCATGGTTAGCAGTGTGAAGAAACATGGCTTTCAACCATGACACTATGGTTTTACCATGGCCACTATCATATAGACAAAACCAGGGAAAGTATTCATATTCTAAGATTCCAGCTAAGGATTGGCAAGTCTTCAGACAAAAACATCACACAGCATATTCTAAACATGGCTTTACACGGATATACACAATTCCAGCAATCAGGAACTCAGCTTTATGTGAGTTTCAGTACATCAGGGAATAAGAGGGCAAAGAGAGGGCCGACAATCCATGATAGAGGAGATACTGAAATACCAATAAGCAAAGTAGAAATTAAAAAATGCATATGGAATGTAATAATTAGGAAATGGGAGCAGAGTTGTGAAAATGAGAGAAATGGAAGACAACATTTCAATATTTTGAAGAAGGGTTGGGACAGGAAATGTAAGAGGGAGGAACAGAAGTGAAGACATTCTCTATATCCACTATAGTGTGAGTTGATTACTGTGGATTAAATTCAGCTATTAAAATGATTGGGAAGCCTAATACAGGGAGGTGTAATGGATGCCAGGCAGAGGAGTCAGTGTAGCCACAGAAAAAAAAAAAATAAAAAATAAAATTCTGAGAGAAACGAATATTGATTGGTCCAGTCAAAAGGTCTACTACAGGATGAATCACAGTAGATTAGCACAGCACTATTTACATTTTAAGGAACATGGCATTGGTGAACAGGACATAGATCCTCAGCAGTCTGTGCAGTTTATTTAATGGAAACCACAACCCACTATTATCAAGTTTATATTTATGCTATGGAGTCCTTATAGTGGGTGGTTTAGTGGTTGGCACGATTGCCTCACACCTCTGGGGCTAGAGGTTTGATTCCCACCTACACCCTGCATGTGTGGTGGTTGCATGTTCTCCCTGTGCTTCGGGGGTTTCCTCTGGGTACTCCAGTTTCCTCCCCCAGTCCAAAGACATGCACTGTAGGCTGATTGGCATCTCTAAATTGTCTGTAGTGTGTGAATGGGTGTGTGATTGTACCCTCTGATGGGTTGGCACCCTGTCCAGGGTGTCCCCTGCCTCGTACCCCGAGTCCCCTGGGATAGGCTCCAGGCTCCCTGTGACCCTGTGTACGGTAAGTGGTATGATGGATGGATGAATGGATGGCGTTCTTCTAGTTATGAGCCTGTTTGACCAGTCACTTGAAATGCAAGGGTTCAATCCAACCCTCAATAACTCAAAAACAAGTCAGCCTATAAATAATGTTAACTTTAATCTAATGTTTATTGTTAAACCGTTGATGGACAGTTCAGGAAAAAAAAAAAGCTTTGTGGCTCAAATAAATAGCCAGAATATTATTGCACACGTTTGAATAATGGCCCTGACATTTTTATAGATGGATTATGTTCATAAAACAAATTCGTGGAATTTGTATAATATTACACTTAAGGTTTTTTGAGAATCCTGGGTTAAACGAACAAAAAGCTCTTGAGCGCAGTACACCTCCAGTCCAGTAGGTGGCGGTAATAAACCATAACATCGGATGGCGGCTGCCTCAGTTAGGAGAAGAAGTGAACATTGTTTCCCCAAAACGCTTCCAGTCAGGAGCAGGAGACGCAGGAGAAGTTACGTTTCATAACAGTATATAGTAAAATATCTCATCATGCCAGCGGGTAAAAATTTCAGGAGAAGAAAAGAGGAATCTTCTGATGAAGAGGAATCTGACGAAGTAACTGCAGAAGTCAGGTTGATAATCTGTCCACCGCATTAGCTTACTGCTAATCGATTTTGTAACGTTAGCTAGCTAACTGTCTTTCTGTGTTGCTAAAAACAAAATAACCAGTTTGCTGTTTGTAGGCTACTTATAAACTTTTCATAAACATTCTTATTCTGATATTGGCCCAGTATGAAAACAATGTGTCGTTGTAAGTAATGTTGAGTTTTAAATAACTACGTCAACAGGACTAAACTTGATGAAGCAAAGGAGCTGCAGAGTTTACGGAGGAGACAGAAAGGTGTGAGGTGAGCGTTGTTTCATGTAGCTTTATACCACAGCGCAGTTGAATTCTCGGTTCTGATTGGTCAGAAGGTGGTGATTAATTTTCGATGACAGTAGTTCCGGCTGCAAGGCAAATCACAGCTTTAGATTAATGCGCGCGTTCTAATACGTTATGGTTTCTATAGTAACAGGTTATTCACAGGGACTAGTGCAGCGGAAGATTTACATAGTCTAAATGTACGTCCCATAAGCGCATACTTATGCACTATTCTACGCCATTTTGTAGTATAAATAGTGAGTAGTGTGTTCACACTGAAAATTCACACAAGAAGAAGTATTTAGCTGAAAAATACACTTCGTGTAGAATGTCGGACACTTCATGCACTCAACGGTCGCGGCTTTGCTTAGCGGAAGGGGGCGGGGCTACTGGGCGCTGATGCTGGCTCAGATTTACTCAAAATCATAAAAGGTAACATTGACAGAAACAGTAAAGAACTAAAAGGAGAAATAAGTAGTAATAAGTTTTCGTTGACGCTGAGTATTCTGCTAAAGCTAGTGGCGTCACATTACGTGCGTTTGACGTAATTTGCCATCGACTGGGTAACGGCTTATACTTCCGGTTAGTAAAAAAACGTTAGTTTTCCACTTGAGACGATACTAACCTTCTAAAATTCATACACTAGACGGTAGAGTGCACAGTGTAAGTGCTTAGTGTATAGTAGGTCATTTGGGACACAACTCGAGACTAATAAACAGATTAAAAAAATGTATAATCGTTGGTATGGTTAAGTGTTCTGTAAGGAGAAGTTTATTCCACATTTATGGAAGGAGTCTCCAGTTTCAGCACCACTCAAATTCTGAACCTGATACAAATTTAGACTTGTATTCATCTTGCCTCTAAGGACTTTTCAGGTGTCTTTTGGATTTCTGCGATCTCTCGGACAGTTTGCCGTTATTGTTCTTCCACTCTTTGCTCATGACTTTGTGCATGTTTCTAAATGAGCATGTTTTCACTGCTGGTAATGGTATCACCTGAAGGCAGCCTCCACCCTAAAACACACTATGTTGTAATAGTTGTAATATTTGTGATGTGCTTAGCGGTTCTGGTTTGTTGCTTGGTGCTGTATTCTTATTATTCCAGTCAGAAGTTATGTCATGGGGCAATTTACCTCCATGTACTTTACCAGTATTGAGATCTCGCCTGGAAGATCTTTGCTTTTTGTCAATATTATTGAATTTTTTTTAATTAAAATTGTCTAATTAGGTTGTACATCTCATTTCAAAGTTTGATTCATCGACCAAATCTATGGAGCTGTGGGGATGAATGAGTTAAACAGTGCATAATGTTTCATTTTACTGTAGTGAACCTTAAGCTGGGTGAGGTAATGTAATCAGTAGTAGGATCAGTAGTTCAGAATTCACCACGTAACTTCTTATGGACAACATTTTACCTTGTCATGAGAGTAAAAACCAAACATTGAGAAAGAACAGATGATCGTTCGGTCCCATTTCTCCTCGGTTGTGATGTCATACGATTAACAGCAGTAATAACTTTCAGAACCTTGAATAATCTTAACTTGTTTTGTTCATCTGGTCAACTGGAGTATCTGTGTAGTGGGTCTTCGTGCAGAAATGTGGCATTTGTGTAGGGAATCAAAATAGTAGAGGGCAAAATACACACGTTTTGTGATGTCACGTGAAAACAAAGCATAGGGGAAAAAATTTCATCGATCTCAACCATAAATGATAACAGTCCAGCTGTGCTGTTAGCTCTTAAAACAAGAGAGCAAGAGCTTCTTCTCTCTCACGATTTTCCAGCAACGTTAAACGTCGTATTAATGAGGAATCCAAAGCAGAAGTAGTGGAGAAAGCACTGTTTTCTGTTTTAGGACTTTTTCCTATGGTTCTTAATTTGACTGCTAATGTCAACAGGGATAAAATCTTTTGTCAATAAGCATAAATGCCGTCTTAGACAAAATTGTTCTAATTCTTCATCGTGTTGTAACAGGCATTCGATAAGACAAATATGATTAAATGAACATGGAAGTTTTGTACATGAACAAAAAGGAGGTATAATTGTCATTTCTCTCTGTCATTTGTTTTGCTTATTGTACAGTGACAGAAGTACAAGGCTGAAATTTTAAATTTTTTCTTCACTTTTTTATTTTTCTCCCCAGTTTAGTGTCGTTACTTGTGGGAGAGAAGTTACCACTGGAAGCAGAGATAGAGGTAAGCTTACTTCATGACTGAAGGTGTTACAGTTCTATATCATCATCATGGTGTGTTGTAAATTTAAGTGTAGTGTTGTGTGTTTAACTAATATGTTGACAGTGATGTGACAGAGTTCTGTGTGTTGTTTTTTTTCCCCTCCCTATATTTCAGGATGATCCATTTAAGCTCAAGACAGGAGGCATCGTGGACATGAAGAAAGTGAAAGATAATGCCATAGATAAGTAAGTGTCCCAGTGACTACGTGTGAAGGCCAGTGTTTGGTCCCCAGCTTCTATTACAGTGGGTGTGTGTGAGCGTATTTGTAACCAAGGCTGCATTTTTTTTTTTTCCCCATTCCAGTACAGAGGATGATCTGAACCTGGGAACTGCTTTCTCTGCTGAGACAAACAGAAGAGATGAAGATGCAGACATGTATGTATACAGAGTTATAGAGAGATATTAATATTAGAGATGGGCTAAATGGACAGGAGAGACACTTTTTTTTTAAATAAAAAAAATTATTTAATAAGGAAAAAAATGAAACAATGGTGGAAAATATAGATGAAGCTTTTTGTATCATCTCATCATTTATCTGTTTTTTCTTCTTTCAGGATGAAATACATTGAAACAGAGCTGAAGAAGAAGAAGGGGTTATTGGAGGCAGAGGAGCAGAAGGTGAAGATGAAGAATGCTGAGGATCTCCTGTACGAGCTGCCTGAGAACATCCGTGTCAATTCTGCCAAAAAGACAGAAGAGATGTTGTCCAATCAGATGCTTAGCGGCATCCCAGAAGTGGACCTGGGAATCGAGTAAGTGCAAGTGCAGCTTTTCCTGTCATGTTGAATTACTATCTGATAAATAATTAGGAACATTCACAGCTACTGAATGGGAAGATCATGAACCGAGGCCTATAAAATGAAGGAATCTTGACACACTCAGGGTTTAGCAAAGGTAGCTGGCTTCACTTAATCAAATCTCTACAAGCTGGGTTAATTGAGGGGATAAGAAGGGGGATAAGAAGTTACCAGGAGAATTCTGTCTGCATGTGTTCATGTAAAACTGGGTGGATCTCACATGAGCTAAAATAGTCACTGGGAAACGATATGTGTTCAGTACAGGACGTGGTGTTAGAATGATGGAGTGGTGTGTTGAGATCCAAGAGGTGATCATTTTCCTTAACGGCACATTGCGTAATGTTTTATTCTGCTTATACCACAGCAATTTGCCAAAGATTGCATGTTTTTCTTTTTGAAATTTATTAAAGAATGACACGTAGTTCATTCAGTGTTGTGAAATGTCTGCAAAACAAGTTAGTTCCTGTTAACACTTAGGTTATTGCAGCTATAAAGTTAATAAGACAAAAAAAAAGCAGCTTCTCAGGTGACTGATAAAACACGCAGTGCAACATAAAGTCCTCTGCCCTGAAACGGCTTTCCCTCTGACTGTTACCAAGCTCTGTCACTGGAGACTCCTCCCATCAATGTTAAATCAATGTCTCCTCACAGAAAACTAAACCATATGGATGATAATGTTTTTCATTGTTACATTTTTAGAAAAAAATCTGTTTACTGTTAGATGTGGAGCATTCGCTGTAGTCCCTGTGATTTAGCAATAATATAATATAAACCTGTGATTTGTCTTGCAGCCAACACTGTCACAACTGATGTTGTAAGAAAATTAATCAGCATCTTCTGACCAATCAGAATTGAGAATTCAACAGTGCTGTTGTATAGATATGTTTACTTTGCACCTGATGAACTGTCAGTAATAATGGACAGCTATGAGGAATTCAAAGGTATAATAACAGCCAAAAGTTGTTGTCGTTCCTCTTTCGGCAGTTCCCGTTAGGGGTCACCACAGTGGATCATTGGTCTGCATATTTGATTTGGCACAGTTTTTATGCCGGATGCCCTTCCTGACACACAACCCTTCCCAGTTTTAGTGCTTGGGACCGGCACTGGGAGTGTACTGTCGTGTGTAACCCCAGTGGCTGGGGTCGGTTCCCTGGCCGGGAATCGAACCTGGGCCGCGGCGGTGAGAGCGCCATGGCCTAACCACTGGTCCTCCAGGGACAATAATAACAGCCAAAAGTAATACATATGAAATTCTTAACGTAGATGATAGTAACCATAATCCAGAATAAAATAATAGTGTTCTATTGCAGTGATAATGCTGAACAATCCTATAAAGACAAACATCAAGATTGAACCACCAATAATGTGCAACATGCAATTTAGTCAGCTACTTGCAACTTCATAAATGCAAAAAAGAAAGGAAAAAAAACCCCAAAACAAATGCATCCAGGATCTCTGTGCATATTGTATTTCTATTGTACAACATACAGGTATTCTGCATCCACTGCAATGTGCAGGCAGATGTCAGCTGTGAAGAAACAAAAAAATAACACCACACAGTTTGTAGAACACAGTTTGAAGTGCACAGCTCTTGTGAGTGACATTTGGTATCATAGAGTTCAAGGAGCTTACACAGATACAGAATGCTGTCCTTAGAAAATGTGTCCTTCAGAGAATTTTAGCTATGTAGGGTCATTTCTGTAATGCGTATAAGCCTGGGAGAAACATTAGCTTGCTAAACCTAAAATCTAACATCATGATACACTCATGAAAAGATTAAGAATGTTTTGGAAGAAATGTACACGTAGTCACTGCTCTTTCCTGTGTTCTGCTTTCTGTGGTCTGTTCATTGCTGTTTCCTGCAGTAATTTGTATGTGTGTGTTTGTGTCCTAAACTGTTTTGTTTGTATCCTGTGCAGTGCAAAGATAAAGAACATAATCACTACAGAGGAAGCCAAAGCGAAGCTGATTGCTGAGCAGAGGAATAAGAAGAAAGACAGCGGTACCTCATTTGTTCCCACCAACATTGCCGTGAACTACGTCCAGCATAATCGCTGTGAGTATTTTCCATCAGTTTGGACCACTAGCTCTTACATACCCTCACCCTACTTTTGTGTATCTGTTAAAATGTCCATTTTAGAATTAACAACACAAACACTATGAGCTTACTCACAGCTTTTTTTATTCACAGCTGTTAAAAAGATGAGTGTTTTGCTGTATGTCATCTGAATATATGAGACAGTGCAGCAATTGACTGTTACTCACGTTTCAGTCTACCATGAAGATGTGAACGCACCTCACAGACGCCACCGAGAAGAGCCTAAAGCACGACCACTGCGTGTTGGAGACACTGAGAAACCAGCACCGGAAAGTAAGTGCAAACCTTCACACTCGCATCTGAAAGACTTTCAGAGTCAAATCAAATCAGTGTTTGTCCTCTTATGCATATATGTATCATTGTTTATCAGGCGTAGATGATAATCGACCTGGGCACCCAGGTTTATTCATACCTGTTAAAGAAGACATTTTATTTATTAATCCATTTTGAGAAAACAATGTGCTTTACAGAGAGAGAGAAAGAGAGCGAGAAAGAAAGACAGTAACACAAAACTAACAGAGAGTTAGTGCTTCTTTATCAGTCATATGTCCAGGCATTGTATGGAACACTGCAATTTAACACAGAAATGTGTAAAAACAAATAAATCTCTTGATAAATTAAAAAGGGTAAATGCAGAAATAGTAACTGCAATACATAAAATGTAATCCTCACTTTATTTGCAATGTGAACAATGCAAATAAAAAGGAAATAAAAAGGAAATAAAGAGAAACATATTTAAAGGGTATTACCAGTTCCAGGAGTCCCATAGACAGGTGAGTTAGAGAGAGCTGAGCGAGTGGGCACATTGTGTGTGCATGCGTGTGTGTAGGTATCAGACTCCAGTACAGTTGAGCTGATGCAGGTGAGACAGTAGAGCGACTCTAAACAGAGCTGCATTAAGTGCAATAGAGTAAGACCAGAATAAAAGCAGACCAATATAATACACAGGACAGTATGGAAAAGAACACAGTGTTCATTAGCTGTACTGAGATGGTACCAATGTTATGCAGCCACTTTTTACTCTTTTTAGTTGCTTTAATTGTATATCAGTCTTGTTCTGGTAAAGTTGCAAGGACTAAGCAGACATAGGTTTTAGTAAATGTAGATAATATAGAGTGAACCACAGGAAACACACATGGTTCTTTGCTATTGTTCACCTCATAGAAAATGAATCCAAAACAATTCATCACCAATGCCTAGAGATTCTGTTTGCATAATGCAAAGTATACATTTTGGTCTATTTTGCCAGTTTTTATTCATTTGCTACGTAACAGTATATTACATTTAATGGTTGCTGGTTTTGCTGTGATGGTCATTTTTTTCCCTTCCTCTCAGAATCACCACCCAACTACCGCAAGAGACCAAACAACGAGAAGGCCACAGATGACTATCATTATGAGAAATTCAAGAAGATGAACCGAAGATACTGATCCATCAAAAAATCCATCCTTTGCAAAAAATCAACTCTGACGCTGAAATTGTGCATCTGTTAGATACCATTTTACCACCTAGAGAAATGATTTATGAATTTTCAAGAGCTGGTGGAACAATTAGCAAATATCTTCTTTAAGATCTGGCAAGCAGAAGTCATACTGAAAATAATTACATTTGTACAGATAAACACAGCTAAAAAGATTTTACCTGTAAATATAATGTGTAATCAGCAAATCACAAGGGATACTTGCCGAATTATTTTATGTTGATTAATGTGAATTACTTCATGTTAATGTTGCATTGTGTACGACTTCATTAAAAGCAGTCAACCAAAATTATTTGAAGCATGAAAATAAATATTTGTCAAAAGTTCAAAGGAAGATTTTGGTTGTAGTGGGATAACACGAGTGGCATGGTGGCGCAGAGAGTTGCATTGCTGCCTCACAGCTCCAGACTTGGGTTACTGTCTGTGTGGAGTTGGGCATGTTCTCCCTGTTTCCGGGTTCTCTGGTTTCCTCCCATGTCCCAAAAACATGCTAAATTGCCCCAAGGTGTGTGCGTGATGCCCTTAGAAGGACTGGCTTCCCATCCAGGGAGTATTCCCGGCTCACGTCCAGAGTTCCTGGGATTCCTCTGGATCCACCATGACCCTGATCAGGATAAAGGATAATGAATGAATGTGATGAATGAATGAATGTGAACATGATGTCTCTCTTCATGAGTTCCAGGATTTCTTAGTTAATGCTTCATACTGCATCTTTAAATGCTATTTCTATTAGTTTCGGATGTTATGTATATATTTAGTTGAACAATTTGTGCCTGTTTTTATACAATAGCTTTGCATTGCAATGAATACTTAATATATCTACATCATGTTTCCAAGTAAATAAGACTTCAGAAACTTATTGTGTCAAACCATTTTATTCGTAGTGGATGCAACTAAGGAAATGTGCCTTCAAACGGTAACACAGTGAAAATTACACAAATGACTATGAGATTCTATGTGCTAAAGTATCATGTAAAAGAACTAGAAAAAAAAAACAGTGTAAACAGATATCTAACAGGGCCTTCCTGACCCAAGAGTGATAAGT
The DNA here is from genome assembly GCA_022758105.1 of Pangasianodon gigas. Lineage (NCBI taxonomy): Eukaryota > Metazoa > Chordata > Actinopteri > Siluriformes > Pangasiidae > Pangasianodon > Pangasianodon gigas. Next base: position 9,237,511 of record CM040480.1, read on the forward strand.
CATGTACGGTAAACACACACACTATAATACTGCGAGGTATGGGAGGAATGTACAGTAGTCAGACATAGAAAAAGAGAATCCAGTATTTGTTCCACTGCAGAGATGTAGATGAGTGTATGTCATTTAAGTTTTTTAAGTCAGTGAAAGTTTTTTTTTTTTTTTTGGCTCAGGAATTAATGTAGAGAGCAAAGATTAAGAAAGTAGCTTATGCGATCTAACTGATCTGTTTTCAAGACTGTTCATTTGTGCTGCTTCCATGCCCATTGAGGTGATGTGACATTGTTTCTGTAGCGATAGGCCTTTCCGAATCATCTGTAATGGGGTTTGAAGGGTCAAGGGCCATATTGGGTGACCCCCAACTGTCTCGCTGACGAAACGCCTCGCAAAGTGGCAACTCGACGCCGTCCCATTGTCCACAGCTAGAAATGTCACATATAAACACATTACATACATGCACACCAAACTTTCCTCTTTAGAAATGTTCATGCCCTACATGAACACACAGATTACCTTATAGCACAGGTTCCCAACCCTGGTCCTGGAGTTCCCCTTGTCCTGCACATTTTTGTGTTTTCCCTGCTCTAACACAGCTGATTCAGCTAATCAGTTGTTTAGCAGCACTTCCTGAGTTGAAGTGGTTGTGTTAGGTCAAGGAAAACTACTTGCAGGGAGTATTCCTTGACCAGGGTTGGGGACCTCTTCGGTAAAGGAAAACTCTATGTTTGTCTACCACCTCGCCTCTGTAGCGTGTGTGTAAGTACCACAAACAAGAACTGATATTTCCCTGTATTGATGAAAGAACAGAAAAACAGTATACTGGAAGCCCCCTTATATGAGAATTCCATCAAAAATGTTTAAAAACTCATATGGGGGGATGGCTTGCTCTCTCTGCCCTGTCAAGCAAAGTGACACTGACCAGTTGTGAGCATCTGTGAGCTCACATATGCAGAAGAGGGCAGAAAGCAGCTGTCATATGACAGGGCTGGCTGGGTGGTGGGTGGTAATTGGCAGGTAACCAAATCGGAGATGGGGGGAGAGTTTGTAGTAGTTTTGTCTGAATTTCTGACATTGGTGCGATACAATTAAAAATACACTACTATTAGAGTTTTCCTATGTTTTTATTTATCAGGGCCTAAACAACAAGTGTCACCAACCTCTAGAAATGCACAAGATTATTTCATAATCAAGAAGTGTGACTACCTCTACAGAAGCAGAACTTTTGGCAGTTTGGTGTTCTGGAGCACTCAGGTGTGTGCCTACATCATGCCCAGAAGAAAGGACATCAGCCATGACCTCAGAGAAGCAATTGTTGCTGCTCATTAATCTGGGAAGGGTTATAAGGCCATCTCCAAACAATTTAAAATTCACCATTCTACAGTGAGAAGGACTCTTTTCAAATGGACAGCCTTCAAGACAGTTGCCAGTCTTCCCAGGACTGGGCATCCCAGCAAATTCAGTCCAAGCTCAGATTGTTTAATGTTCAAAGATATAAAGAAAACCCAAGAGCTATATCATGTGACCTACAGGCCTCTGTAAGCACATTATGTTTACATTCATGACAGCACAATCAGAAAAAGACTGAACAAGTATGGCTTTCATGGAAGGGTGACTAGGAAAAAGCCCCTTCTCTCTCAAAAAAACAACAACAACAAAAAAACAACAAAACAACAAAAGAATATGGTAGCATGACTTAGGTCTGCAAAATTGCATCTGGGAAAAAAAAAGTTCTGGAACAATATCCTTTGGACTGATGAGACCAAGGTGGAGATGTTTAGTCATCATGCACAGCTCCATGTTTGGTGAAAACCAAACACAGTGCATCACCACAAACACAACATTCCAACGGTCAAGCATGGTGGTGCAGGGGTGCTGATTTGGGCTTGTTTTGCAGCCACAGGCCCCTGACAAGTCATTGAGACACTGATGAACTCCACTTTATACCAGAATAGTCTTGAGACAAATGTGAGGCCATCTTTCAAATATGAGGCCAGTAGCTTAAGCTGGGCCAAAATTGGGTCATGCAACAGGACAATGATCCCAAGCACACCAGCAAATCATCGACATCTGACTCGATAAAGAAGAAAAAAATCAAGGTGTTGTCATGACCAAGTCAAAGTTCAGACCTCAGCCCCATTGACATGCTGTGGCAGGATCTTAAGAGAGCTGTGCATAAACAAATGCCCTCAAATATCAATGAACTGAAGCAATGTTGGAAAGAACAGTGGGACAAAATATCAAGGGTGTACTTATACACCCCCCTACACCAACCATGGTTTCTGAATGTTGGTTTCCTTTTTGGAAAAAATGACTACATACTGAAATCTACTGTTTTTTGTTGTCACCTGGGGCTATTTGGTAGTTTATAGAAGTTGGTGAGGACTACACAATTGTTATATAGGCCCTGATAAATAAAAACATAGAATTGAAGGAGGGTGTACTTTCTTTTTTCCATGACTGTACATTGGTAATGCATAACCCCAGATTCCTCCCTCTGAAAAGGAGTCCTGCATTTTAAATGAACAAATTTAAGAATTTATGAAAGTGTTTTACCAAAATATGTGCTTTGCATAAACATTTATTGGTGGCAGCAATTTCTCTGAGACTTCCATTATATGCGAGTAATTTTTTTTTTCTTGTCTCAGTGCAAAGAAACCCTTGTCCATGGTAAATGCACATACACTACAGATGTGGTAGACAATGATTAGTTTGAAAACAACTTAAGTATTCCTTTAAAAATCTGAAAGCAAGTAAAGCAAAAACACACAAAACAGAAGCAGAAGGTACTGAAAGTACTTTTAAAAGCATGCAGACAGTTAAGAGCTGAAAGAAGTCCTATATAGACCATGTGAGTTAAAGCCTTGTAATGATTATAAAAACATTTCATGTTACATGTTAAAACTCTACTCAGTAACATCACTCAGTAACTTTTCTAATCTCAAAAATATTGAATATTATTTCTGATGCCACTTCGTAGCTGAAAGAAGAAAAAGCTTAGAGTAGTAAAGATTTTTCAGAAGACTGAAGCAGAGGCAGAAAATCCAATTTGGAAGAGACCAATAAATACTAAAGACATCAAAGTTGCTCTCTTTCCTTTCTGATTTATTTGTAAAGTTTAAAATGGCCAATCAGGCCCAGTGTGGGGAAATGTTAACATTACAATACTCTGAACAGTAACGTTTATTTATCCATAGCTGATATCTTACACTGTTTAAGCTATTAGTTTCTAGTTCAAAGAAGAATTGATAATGAAAAACCAGCTCTGCTTTAAAAATAAGATCAGTGTAAACATTGTAGATGTTACCAGTGCAAGCTAAAAATGTACTTATATAAAATACAACTTTTTGTTAACATTTTAACAGGACAATGATAATCTCTTTTAATTGAATACAATAAAAAAATCTAAATACAGGCCATAAAAGTACAAGAATTACTCAACATTATTAAAACTCCCAGAGTGCTCCTCATTTCAGAGGTACAGAGTCTACATACCTACTTTAGTGCATTACAACATCGGTTTAACCAATTCAACAGAACAGGATGTAAAAGCCAAATGACCGGTGTAACAAAATTTCAGCATCCTAAGACATACAACATGGACTCATTCTGACCTGCAAATTCTTTGTATATACCTGTGTAAAGTTAAAGCATAAGCACCATTTACAATTAGGCACCAGCAACTCAATGTCCTCCAGCTTTATTATTAAAGCTTAACTAAACTTAATTAACATTTCTCTTACACAAAACCAATGGCCATATAACAGCCTTGGGCGCTATACTGGAAATACTATAGTATTATAGTATTTGAACATATCAGTGGTATATTTCTAACAATCTTTTTATACTGTTAATAAGAGAGTGAAAAGAAACATAATTGCTCAGATTAAATAAAAATCACCCACTTTATTTATGGGTGCCACTCAGTGAACTTGGTGAAATACGACCTAATATTCTGACTCAGACCTGACCTTGCATTTCTGTATACCTTAAGTCAGGAGTCATCAGCTGGTGGACTGTGGTCCAGATGCAGACCCAGCAAAGTATTTCAGTGGACCGAACTAAGCACTTGAAAAAATAATGAGGCAGAACTGATAAAAGTACAGAAAACTGGCTGAGTTTTCTAAATATGAACCAGCTCGGCTTCTGCAGCAGATCCTCTGTTGCGGCTTATGCTATCACATACGTTTGTGTAAATTATTTAGCTGAAGGCAGCTCATCAGATCAGAGACTAGCTACTAGGCTAGAGGCATTAGGGCAGAAAGAGGAGAGTTTTCAGAGACTTTCATAGATATTTTATTTTATTTACCCTCTCTAGTCTGATTAGTGGCATGTTTAAAATACATTTTTACAAATTTTAGTTGAATACCCCTTCTTTAAAGCTCCAGAGAACTTAAATCTGTAATTGTTTTATTATCATTAATGTTGGTCTTGTGAGTGTATCCTATATGTGTATAAAGTATGAAACTATGTCTATGTTTTACCACAATTTCTGCCTTTTATGATATACACTGGATGGCTGTAATCTTGGATAAAGCTTGACTCAGGTTGATGTTGATCACCCTGTAGACCTAGCTTTGATTAAAAATTCATTGAATGTGAGCAAGCAAAGCAAGCTAGCTCTTCGTTTATAGCACGGGTCTTCAATCTTATCTGCCAAGGCCGGTGTGGCTGCAGGCTTTCATTCCAACCAACCAATTTGTTAAATCAAGTGCCTCCTGTTTGGCTGGAATGAAAGCCTGCAGTCACACTGGCCCTAAAGACCCCTAATTTATAGCAAATTCAAAAATGCCTAGGCTACATACACCAAATGTGGCATGCTCTAGCAGGGTAACATGACACATTTGGTTTGAACAACCTTACAAGAAGAGAAAACTAAACTAATTATGAGACAAATACTGGCCACAATTGTTTTTCTAAGATATTTGTAGCCACTGTGTTAAAGAACTTACAGAAATATTTAATTACACACAGTGCATGTATTGGTTTTTTTAGTGACAAAGATCATAAACTGCGATTAGTCGTGAACGTGCGACACTGTAATAAGGGAGCGAGGTCAAACAAGCGTGCTCATTAGACCATTAGGCCGGTTCTCACATGGGTCTGATCAGTGAGTTCAGCTGCTTTTTAAGCTTTTTAAGCTTTTTACATTTTCCTATTTAAACTGCTGCATATTTAATATAAAACTGAGCTTTGAGATCACACAAACATTTAAATATTTTACATTATGTTCCTAGGATCACTAAGAGGACTCAAATGTATATTTAACATTAAGTCAAATAGGTTACATTCGCCTGCATTAGAAATAAGCTTATTTTGCACAAGTCTATGTGAATTTGAACTTTGTGTCACATGATTACTAGTGATTTCAACCAACTCCTCCACTCAACACTCTCCAGGAAATTTCAGAATCTTCCATACTTTCACATAAGCCAATATTGTTGTATAACAATATAATGTATAATAATTGTATTTTTTATATATATATATATATATATATATATATATATATATATATATATATATATATATATATATATATATATATATATATATATTTTAAAGCAAAGCATATTTATTCTGGAGACAATATTACTAAATATCACCTTTTCTAGTATCCTTATTTAACTTTAAGTCCTATATTGTGTACTGTATGTATGTTTTCTTTCGTTAGACTTTTATTAGTAGTACACTCATTTTCATGAAATGTATGATGTATGAAATTTTTTGACAGCGTCCAAGCCCACTTTCACATACTTTTTTACTTTGGTAAAAAAAATTTTGGTGGTCTCAAGATTTCCATTTTAGTCCTGTTGACTATCCTGCTATGAAAATATGATAATAAATGTTATGATAAAATACAAGTTTAACCCGTCTTTATCTTTTTGTTCCATTTTAAAGGCACTACAGTTTGTGAATGTCCTTATGCATGAATTTGGACACACACACGTTGTGGTCTAAGGCACAAGGGTATGAGTTATAGGGTATGTGCGTATAAGAGAGTGTGTACATGATACTTGACTACAGGACTGCAGGATCTCTGGAGGATCTATTTGTACCTGGAGGAGTAATACTCTTCCTCGAGCTCGTACAGGTCAACGGCGATCTCATCACGCAGGGAGATGAGCTTCTTGTCGCACTCCTCCTGCAGGGCACGCAGCTGCTGGTTGCGCAGGCTAATGGCCTCGTTTACAGACGGGAAATCGTTCAGAATCAGGAACTGCTTCAGGTCTGACACCAGCTTCATCAGAGACTCACCAGCTCGCACCTTTTTTTAATCATAAGTACAGTTTAACAGCCAATAAAATAGACAAAGGAATTATATATTTATACATTTCAAATTTAGGCTTTAGAGAATCAAGTGCTTGACAGAACATGAAAAATTTCTTACGATGTTTGCAGCTCTGACGTGCATTTCGTAGTGGTCCTGCTCCGCTTGTGTTGCTCTAGACACCTGCGTTTCATCTTCTACCTGAGAAATTATTTAACATTTGTTTCTTACACAGAATCCCAATGTCTCTGTCTGGCAGGCTTGTTTGGTCAATTTGGTGATTTTCATGCCACCTCCTTCTACTCTACATTTAATCACAGGCAGCCAGCAGCACTAGTTAAACTGATATTTGATCTAGTGTCAATGTAGAAGTTTACATACTTCAAAAAATTTAATAAGTCGCACCAAACTAGTTTCCACATAGCTTTGTAGGTGGAGTTACTGATTTTAAATCTGTGATATTCTGTGAAATTCTCCTCACACTCAGACAGGCTCAATAAAGTATCTGCTTTGAGGAAAAACTCTGATCTCTGTGGCGCCTCAGGCTCCATATACAGAAAAAAAAAAATAGTGATGTGGCCCACCAACATTCAAACAAAAATGGAATAAGGAGGTGTCTCTAATCCCTTGTCTATTCAGAAAGTTGTCTGTCTTACACCAGTGTTCAGGCATTCTAGCCTCTCTAGCATGAGGCTTTGGAGAAAATACTTCAAGGCTAGAAAGTCAAGGTTATACCAGCAAACCTTAAGTCTCTATTTTATTGTTAAGCACAAAATAAATACATAATACTGCATGGTACAGCATGGCAAGGTCATGGCTGTAGTGGTTTCTGTTTATTAAGGATCATGTTAGTCACTGGACATAGATAGTGAAAAGCAGCACTCTGAGACAGTTTTGATCCATGACTACTTTACAATGCATCTTAATGTGTAAGTACACCACATACAGAGTGCTATTCCATGGTATGAAAATGGATCACCTGATCATAAAATCATCACATGACATATGTATGGCACAATTATTTTAATAAAATATTTATAATCCAAATATACCCGCCAAAATCCTCAGCTGCTCAATGCTCTAATAGTTTATATAGTGCTTTGTGATGAGGATGCAGAGGATGTTGTGAAGACAGGACTGTAACATTGCTTGAATAATAGGACTTGTCTCAGTATTTGGGGGCCATGACATAGTGACAGAAAAGGTGCTACAAATGGTCTTTCCATTATTTTAACAGTTTGGATGAATTATATATGATATTTATTATAGTTTTCAGCAAGACTGGCGTCATTTATTCTTACAAAGAAATTCATTTTAGTCGTTAACTAAAAAAAAAAAAGGTTTTGGGTGTAATCAAAATTCTATATAACACTAAACTATAGGTGTAGGGGTCCCTGGAGGACTAGTGGTTAGGCCACAGCGCTCTCACCGCTGTGGCCCGGGTTCGATTCCCAGCCAGGGAACCAACCTCAGCCACTGGGATTGCATGCAACAGTGCGCTCCGGATAAAACTGGGGAGGGTTGCGTCAGGAAGGGCATCCGGCGTAAAAACTTGTCAAATCAAATACGTGGACCAATGATCCACTATGGCAACCCTTAACAGGAACAGCCAAAAGAACAACAACTAAACAATCGGTGTAGTTGGGAGAGAGCAGGAAAATCTTAAAACTGTGCTGGACCCTGCCCTAGAGTACCGGCACGTATCCTGTATAGCTTCAGTTATGATTCACATTTGCAGTTACACTTGCTCATCTGGCTGATGCTTTTATCCAAAGAGACTTACAGTTGAGACAGGACACAGCTGAACAGTTGTGGGTTAAGTGTCTTGCTGGCAGTTTGGATGTGTTGGGATTTAAACTCACAACCTTCTGATCAGGAGACTAAAGCATTAATCCCTGAGCTAACTACCCAAGATATAATTAAACTGTCATGTCTCACACAGACCCACCTTGGCAGTTTTGATGATCTCAGTGAAGTTGTCCAGTATGGATCTGATGTCATCTTTCAGTCTCTTGTTGTAGTTCTGCAGAAGAGTCTCTTTACTCTGCGGGAGAACCCGTTGTGTGGCCATTTTTATTCGCTCTGCTCAGTTTTCTCACTCTTTCACTGGAAAGAAATGAAAAGAACATGATTCTTACAAATTCATGTTCATACGGCGACTTTTAGTTTATACAACACGGCTGCTTATGAGTATGAACAAGCTACTAACCAACCCCAGCTCTAAAGCCAATATTAACTAGTTAGCTAAATTTAGTCCAATGAAATGTGTAATAAAAAAAATAAATAAATAAATAAATAATTCATTAAAAAAAAGTAATTTACGTGCATTCTTTAAACAATTTCCCAAACAACTGCTCCGCGTTCTTCGGGCGCTTGATAATGACGTCACTTCCCAGCGTCGCGCCGCTTAAAATTACCCACAAGCCCCTTCTTCTTCCTTTCTGTCTGAACCAACATGGTGAGTGTCAAACTGTTATTCACTTGGAAACCAAGCTTTTTAAAATCGTCAAACATCTGCTATATACTATCACTCAGGTTCAAAGAAATGAAGTGTATGCAATGTAGACTGTTATTAAATCATTTATCGACATGTATTATGAAGAAATAAAACGGTAATTTAGGAATTATTTGGGTTTTGGCTCAGGGAGCTGGTTTGCGGCTCGGCAGTGCTTTAGCTCTGTAGTTTGTCGTGTTGGCGCAGTGTGTCTCACTGCTGAAGGTTTTCGGAAGGTTTGCGTTTTGGGAACTTTGCTGTATTTGTTCATTTTATTCTGCAGTATCTGAGTTTGTTGGAAGATGTTAGCTGTGGTGTAGCTTGCTAGGCCAGGGATGGCGTCTCGTTTAGCTAGAAAGCGATTTAGCCGGTTAGCTTGCTGTAGCTGGTTGGCTAATGAGGTTAAATCACGCTTTTAGTTCACTGACTGCAGCTCAGACGCCAAAGAAACTTTAACAAGGGAATATTTTCAGCTGCTGGATAAAAAATACCACTTCTTATTCAGGGTTCTTGCTGTTGTTTGGAAAGGTATGGATTTAAAGGCACTCATTTGTACCCCTGAACAAGTGAGAATTTAGAAGATAATTGGGGAATGTATTTATTATGAATAATAATAGATAATTTGTCACTGTAAACACTTATTTATTCCTTGAACAAACTCTGGTTCTCATAGTGAGGCTCTCATAATGCCTCACATGTCAGGATGAATGTTAATTTATTCAGAAAACTCAGCATAACCCTGGAAAAGTGTGTGGGGTTTTTTTTTTTGTTGTTTTTTAATCTGGAAAATTATTCTGCAAGTCTACTGTAAATCGTGTTACACTGTCAAAATGGACACATGCAGCTTCTGCAGTGATGGTTTGAATTTCTTCACCTGAAAACCCATGTGGAGCAAAAACTCGAGCTTTTTAAATCTGAGCATAAGCTGCAACTGTGTGTCTTTGTGTCTCTCTGTGATCGAGTTCATTTTAAAGCTATTTGTGCTTTTTTCCAGCCTAAAGGAAAGAAGGCCAAGGGGAAGAAGGTGGCACCTGCCCCTTCAGTGGCTAAGAAGCATGAGGTCAAGAAGGTTGTGAACCCCCTGTTCGAGAAAAGGCCGAAGAACTTTGGCATTGGTGCGTAACACTTCAGTGCACGATGTACGAATGTATCCTCTAACAAATGTTGCGTTGTCTTTTCACAAGTGGTGCAGATGATGTTAAAGAATATTTGCTATCTTAGCAGCAATGCAGACAATCTCCCACCAAGATCGCTGATGCACCCTGATGTTGATCACTGATGTGGTCAGTGTGTGAAGCGTTTTTAATTTTTCCTTCACAAGTTCACTTCTTTCCCTCACTCCATCAGGTCAGGACATCCAGCCCAAACGGGATCTGACCCGGTTTGTGAAATGGCCACGTTACGTTCGTCTGCAGCGTCAGCGGTCCATCCTGTACAAGCGTCTGAAGGTCCCTCCTGCGATCAACCAGTTCAACCAGGCTCTGGACCGCCAGACCGGTAAGTCAGCTGACATTATGCGGGGTCGATGGTCCTGCATGATGCTGGATTCAGTTTCAGCAGTGGCGTTGTACTTTTGTTGACTTGCACTGTTAGAAATGCCAGTGTGCTGAAGCTGTGCAAATGATGTGAAGAAAATCTGATTAGTCTATGTTGACACTTTTTCCCACCAAGATCACTGATGCACTGACTGATCATTAGCAGAGGCATTCAACTAAAATTTGTGAAGGTTTAGCCACATAAAATTCCTCACTTATAAAGGTCTGGATAAGCAACTAAATTAACTTAATGGCAACGGTTATCTTTAGTGATTAGATCTTATATTCATCATATTAGCTCTAAATAAGATACATTCATTATTAAGTGATTGTTTTTCACACAAGCCATGTCTTCACTTCACTGATCAGATCAGAGAGGGTAAATGAAATGAAAAATTTTCAGTCTGTGAAAATTCTTCCTTTTCCACAACAAAGGATTTGCTGCAGTTGCTATGATGGTTTATGTATAAAAATCCAGGGTTGCTGAACTACAGTCAGTTGACTGATTCCCACCTGATTAGGCAGTGATATATGTATATTTTTCATATGCTAAATTGTCTTTACTAAACTTCCATCATGTTTGTTCTCCAGCTACCCAGCTGTTCAAGTTGGCTCACAAGTACAGGCCCGAGACCAAGCAGGAGAAGAAGCGCAGGCTGCTGGCTCGTGCTGAACAGAAGGCTGCAGGGAAGGGAGATGCCCCAACTAAAAGGCCACCTGTCCTTCGTGCAGGTGAGTGGATAATCTGCCCCTGTGTTTGAATTTATTTTCTGACAACAGAAAAGGCGCTGTAAGAAGCAAGAGGCTTGATGTATGGAATTATGTGGGAGAAGTGAACTATCAAAAAAAAAATCTCTCTCTCCCCCCCTCCCATTAGAAAATTTACTTAAGGTAAATATCAGTTCAGCTGATACCGTTCCACTTGTGTGGGTGGCATGGTGCTGTCCCATCTACTGACAGGCACTAGGATTTTTGTGGTAAATTGTCCCCTCTGCTAGGATTTTCTTCTCAGAGGTGTTTGCACCTCTAATACAGACCAAGTGTAACTGTCATTATACCAGTCAGAGCAATGTAGTGTATTAGTCCCCTTGACGGAAACGCAAGTCATGGATGGGGCAGTGTTTTGGCTATGAGCTGTGGTGTTCTCTCCTTACATTTCACTTTATTGATATTCAGGTTTCGTTAGCTTTATTTTCTTTTGATGTGTTTAACCACAAAGCAACTGTTATAACTGTTAAAATTATATGACCATTTTTGGCAACAGTTTATTTTGTTTGGTTTTGTCAGTTTTTCCACCTCACTGTGTTCCTGATTCTGCAAATCAACTATGAATAAAAACTGATCCCAAACATGTAATCTGTTTGTCTGGGGCACTTGGGCTCATGATTTGCTCACCTGTGGAGAGATTAAGTTAATTACCCACAAAGACATTTTTCATAACCTTTTTTTTTTTGGACCCACCTTTACCAGGGTGCTGATAATTCTGGAGCTGCCCATTTAGTCCACTTATAGATGTACAGTGACCATTCTGAGTGGCCGTGCCAGCGCAGGCTTTCTTTACTGGAAGCAGTGTATTACTGGTACAAGGTGCTTTTGAGGTAGCAGGGTATAGGTTTTTGATCATACTGCAGTGCAATAGGAAGATGCCACTGTTCTACAGTTGAACACTAAAGTGAACTAAGCTTCAAGCCTTACACCATTTTTTTGCAGTGTTTAACATTGTTCATTCTCATTTTTCCTCACGCAGGTGTGAACACAGTCACATCACTTGTGGAGAGCAAAAAGGCGCAGCTGGTTGTGATCGCTCATGATGTGGACCCAATTGAGGTCAGTGCTCTTTTTGGCTGAGGGACATTAACATGTTTAGTTGGTAAATCCTGTTGTGGTTGCTGCAATGATGTCTTGAATTTCTTCACCTGAATGCACTGTGAAGATCAAAATAGACGAGCTTTTTAACCCTGAGCAACAACCGCAGCCGTTTCGTTCACACACTTGTGTTGCATATTGTTAAACTACTGATTTAATGTGCACTCAGTAGTTTGGGTAGTATCTGTAGTTTGGGTTATTATAAAGAGTTTACTGACTCTTTGCATGTCTTGTTTAGCTGGTGGTGTTCCTGCCCGCTCTGTGCCGTAAGATGGGTGTCCCATACTGCATCGTCAAAGGAAAAGCCAGACTGGGCCGACTTGTGCACAGAAAGACCTGCACCTCTGTCTGCTTCACACAGACCAACCCGTAAGTAACAGATTTTTTTCCGCTTCACATGTATGGATGCTCCGCCTCTTTGGCTATGATGTCTGAATTTCTTCACCTGAACAACCATGTGGTTTCAAATGAGCTTTTTAACCCTGAGCAAAAAGAGGTTTGTTTTCCTTTAATGTGAGGATGCATCTCACTAAAGGATTTATGATTAAAATGAGTTTCCTGACCTTGTAGTGAGGACAGAGCTGCTCTTGCCAAGCTGGTGGAGGCCATCAAGACCAACTACAATGACAGATATGAGGAGGTTAGTGCAGTGCATTAGTGGCTACAATTATTTTGGACTATTGCTTTTAAAATTAAATGATCTCAGTCATAATCAGCTATAAGGCATGGTGGATACCATGATTTTATGTCTCTAGTTTTGTGCTAGAGCCACAAGGTCAATGTAGATAAGTAATGGAGGCCATCCATTTTTTGGCTCAACTAAGCCTTAATACATGCAGATGTACTAATGTATTATTTTTGTTTCCTTCTCAGATCCGTCGTCACTGGGGAGGTAACATCATGGGCCCCAAGTCGACCGCTCGCATTGCTAAACTCGAAAAGGCAAAGGCCAAGGAGCTGGCTACCAAACTGGGTTAAACTCCTAGCACAGATGTGTGTGTTTATTAGTAAAACAATAAAAAACCCACAGAAAACTGAAGTGTTATGGCTCTTTATTTGGTGACCTAAAATTGTCATCTGGCAAAAGTAAAGTAAATACACTCTACAAATTAGGGGGGGTGTAATTGACTGGATGACTTTGATTGATGCATCTATTTAAAAGGCTATATTTGAAATGAACTGAGGCACCAATCATAACTGTATAAATTTAGTCTGATTATCAAAAAAAAAGGGGCAAACAAATGGTGTGTAAATTCATATTTTAAAGCTGATGTGCAAATTTAATAGGCTAGCAAGGTGATTTGCCTGTAACCTTAGTTTTAAAATGGTCCTTACATTTGCAAATTAATGGTGGGCCTATCCCAGATTCTGAAAAAGGTGGTTCTGAAAGTTACGAATTTGAAAACTATTGTAGCAGATTTAGTGGTATCAAATATTGAATCCTTGCCTTCTCTAAATCTCTAAGACAAAAAGCATTAGTATCTATGTCACAGATCAATTTGTTTGTGTCTGTATCATTTGGTTTTTTTTTTTTTTTTTTTCCCTAAACACCATAGTCCTTAACATCAAATTTTGCAATTTAGGACTTTCTCCCTTAAAAATAAATTTCCCCAACATGCACATTAACATGAGAAGAGTGGAATTGTGAAGTAATTTCTTTAACATGAACAGCCTTTGGGCACAAAAGAGAGATCGTGTTCATAATAAGGAAAAGGGGATAAATCTCAACAAAAGCATCAAATTTATTTGGTACCACAAAGAAACGAGTGTTCTTGAACAGCGTTTCTAACCCTGGCCATGGAGTAATGCTGCCCTGCATAGTACTGTCTTTGCTGTTAGATGATTAAATATTATTCTGTGTCTCTTAATCTGATAAAACCCATTAGGGACACAACAGGGGACAGAATTTAAGATCTGTAAAGATCAGTTATCAACTGGATTTTATAAGAAAAAAATATATACATTTACGTTTATGGCATTTTAGCAGATTCCCTTATCCAGAGCTACTTACAGTTATTTTATACAACTGAGCAGTTGAGGGTTAAGGGCCTTGCTCAAGGGGCCAGCAGTGGCAGCCTGGGCTGCTGAGATTTCAACTCCCAACCTTCCAATCAGAAGTCCACTGTCTTAACCACTGAGCTACAGAAGAAGCAGGAGTAAATAAGCTCAAGACATTCTGAATTTGGTATGTTAGAGCAGGAGAAATGGATGATGTGCAGGGCAGGGTTACTGCAATACCAAGAACCACTGTTTCAGAAGTACTCTGAATACCCAACTATAAACTCCCAAAGGTGTTGGAACTGTGTTGTACTGAATTTCCAAACAAACACACACACACACAAAAAAAAGGCTGGTTGCAGTCAGGAGCTTTAAAAGAATTTCAAACTTTTGGTTCATTCAGATACTTGACCAATGACTCAAAAAATACATTTCAATGTTTTTACACCACGGTCTGTACAAAAACTGGTTCATAAGTTTCATAAGCTAAGGCGTTTGATGAATTTTGCATACCACATGTAGGAAGTAACAGCACATAGTCCGTACCTAAAATGGGAAAAAAAAGATTGAAATCTCATCTCCAAGTGATCTTTTACTTCAAATACTCTTTCACGATCAACTATAGACCACATTTATTAACAATTATTCTTATACTGCTTTTAATGTGGTGAGGGGTAACTATTTTCAATGTGATGTACCTTGAAAAAAATTTAAACAAAGCCATACAAGACTATAATATGACATCATAGCTGCTTACTGGAGTTGAAATAAAGCTAAATGTAAAATATTAAAGGTTTTCATATATTTTTTATCCTTAAATGTTCAAGCCTTAAGACTGCCTCAGTAAAGAATGATCAAGCAAGATAGACCAATGCCATTGCCATGTGTTGCTAAGGAGGATTATCACTTGTAATAACACAAAATATACATTATAACCTTGAGTACCTTGGCATGCATTTTTAATTACATACACAGGCATTTCAGTTTGAATTAATTACATCTTGTGTGAACGTAGGAAGCGCCAATACACCACATTTTTCCAGGTCCTTGTGCCTGCCTGCATCTCATTTCCAAAGCTGTAAAAAGCAGAATCTTACAAATACGTGATGGAAGTTGCTGACTCACCATGTAATGATGTACTGCATGTGTTCGTTGCGCAGTGTTACTCTCGTCTGCCCTCCTATTGGTCCTCCTGGTATTGTACTCTCTGTATGGGACGTTAGGATTTACATTTGGGTTCAATATCATTTACGTGATTCATTCATTATCCAGTAAAGGTAATTGACTATTCAGTTAACCATTCTATGTGTGACTATTAAGAACTGAAAACACTATCTGTGTATTTACTATGCTTCATCATGAGAGTGCAGATTAAATATGATGGCAAATAAGGGAAAAAGTGACTAGCTATATTTTGAGATAGCAAAATCTGTGGAGTGCAAATTATGAAATATCTAACATAAAATGTCCTTACAGGTCTGAGTATGAAAATTGTGAAAATGTGGGAACTAATAGCAATAATAAAAGCAGGGTGCCTGAAGCAGCACGCTGCCTGAAATGTCTAAAGTAAGTGATAAAAAGTTCACTGTACAGTTCAATTATTTCTCTGTATTTCACATACACTCACCATCCACTTTATTAGGATCACCTGTACACCTGCACATTCATGCAGCTATCTAATCAGCCAATCATGCAGCAGCTCAATGCAAATCATGCAGACACAGGTCAAAAGCTTCAGGTAATGTTCACATCGAACATCAGAATGAAGAAAAAGTGTGGTCTCTGTGACTTTAGTCTTGGCATGGTTGTTGGTACCTGATGGGCTGGTTTGAGTGTTTCAGAAACTGCTGATCTCCTGGGATTTTCACACACAGCAGCCTCTAGAGTTTACACAGAATGGTACAAAAAAAAAAAAAATCCTGTGAGCACAGACTCACCGAAACTGTACAGTTGAAGACTGGAAAAAGACAAGGTGATTTTTTTTCCTCTTCTAATCTTCAATTGTAGTTTGGGTGAGTCTGTGCCCATGATAGCCTCAGATTCTTGTTCTTGGCTGACAATGTTGTCTTCTGCTTTTTTAGCCCATCCACCTCAAGGTTGATGTTTTGTGTATGCTGAGATACTTTTCTGCTCACCACGGTTGTAAAGAGTGCTTATATGAGTTACTATATCGTTCCTAGCAGCTCCAACCAATCTGGCCACTTTGCTCTGACTTCTCTTATCAACAAGGTGTTTCAACCCACAAAACTGTTGCTCACTCAGTGTTTTTTGTTTTTTTGCACAATTCTGTGTAAACTCTGGAGACTGTTGTGTGTGAAATTCCCAGGAGATTCTGAAATTCTGCAGTTTCTGAAATACTCAAACCAGGCCATCTGGCACCAACAACCATGCCACTGTTAAAGTCCCGGAGATCACACTTTTTCTTCATTCTAATGTTCGATGTGAATATTACCTGAAGCTCTTGACCTGTATCTGCATGATTTGCACTGAGCTGCTGCCACATGATTGGCTGATTAGATAACTGCACGAATGCGCAGGTGTTCCTAGTAAAGTGGATGGTGAGAGTATATGTAATACACATATACACGTCCACTGCTGAATTGGGGAAAATGTAATTACAGTGGGAAAATAATCATTGTATTACATCAATATCAGCTAAAGACCTATAAAATTCTTCTAACTGGTTACTGCATATCCAACAAATATCAAAATTAGGATGCATATTCCTAATATGGAATATCGTTGATAATGATTCATTTGGCTGATTTCTTGCTCAAGGCTGAAAAGAGGCTCTCTGGAAATCCAGGGATTAAAACCTCTTGGTTACTTGTGCAGAACATTTGAGTGTTTGAGCAGATTAGCGTTAATAAAAAGGAACTCTGACCTAACACAGCATCGATGAAGATCTCCTCAGCATCAGTTGCTTTCGCCATGGCCTCCAAGTCACGGTAATGCCAACGATTCGCCTCCACGTTGTTCTGAGGGACAAACGGCTTGCGCTGCTCTGTCAAACGCACCACACCCACCAGGTCCACTTCATCTGTCACCTTCAAATGAAACAATGAAAACGCTCAGTTACAAAAACAAAGTCTATATGCGCCGTCAGTAAAATCTCTCCTTGCACGTGGGCACTTCTTCAGCTTAACACTTCTCTTTCCAGTTTATCTCACACAACATAGACAGTAACCAGAGCTCAGGACTGAACCACAGAATCTGCAGTTGCAGGTTACATTTGGGACGTATGTAAATGTTTTCGGCTAAAATCGGACAACAGCTAACACCTGTTGTTGGTGAACAACAAAAACTTCAAGCCCTGACTGAATGAACACAATTAATAAAGTAAAAAATAAGTTTATTTACCTGCCCCTTCATCCTTGTTTCTGGTCTAATTTTATTTTTGGGTACATAACCTCGGTTCACCAAGATGGTAATCCTGAGGGATCGAAAATGGAGACATAACTAAAAATAATTCTGATTTCTCAAATTTGTTCCTTAGTCTAATTAATTCTTTTTTAAGTAAGAATGAACAGTATGTGAAATTGAGAAGCCAGGTGTAGTGTGTGTTGATACACACCCTAGATCAGTACAGTGGAACGGCGTGATGACGTTAGCTCCACTCTCTGCACTGGATGACAGTCTGCCTGCCTCTCGAGCTTCTCTCTCAGGATCCACTAGCGAACGTGGCAGGATGTACAACTCCCGAGAGTGATCGAACCAGCCACGGACCTTCACGCGCCGGTACTCCAGATCCTTCAACTCTGCAGGACTGCAACATACAAACATTCAGATACAAATTATATTAATAAGGCAATTGATTTTGCTAGCAATTTTGATGGTGTAGGACAAAAATGGCCCTGACTCACTCTATGGGCAGTGGGATTGGATCTGCAGTCGTCAATATATGAAGGTCTTTGATCAGCTTCAGCTTCCACTGCCTCCGCTTTACCTTTAAATGTATAAATGCTATTAACACAAACCATTCAATCACAACCTTTCACTCATCTTCAGTAACCTGAGGACCAGTTTGATCCTGGTCAGACTGCAGTGGGTCCAGAGCCTATCCCAGGAACACTTGACATGATGCGGGAATGCACAGTGGATGGAACTCCAGTCTGTCACAGGGCACCATTCACACACTCATTCACACCTAGGGGCAATTTAGAGTAGCCAATCCATCTATCAGAATGTTTAGAGAGGTAGGAGGAAACCGGAGAACCTGGAGGGAACCCACATGAAACGCTAGAAACACTACCACAGAAACACTACCACCGCACCAACCCATTCATGACCAATAAGATTTATTAAGGCGAACACAGTTAAGGAAGTACCTGCCAGGTTCCAAGGCCAAAGGTGGTGACAGGGATCAACAGCAGAAACCATTTCAGTAGGGAATCCTCACTCTGTTCTTCCTGGACAACAGTGGATTTGAACTGTTGACGCTTGACGGCAAATTTAACTGTAAAACAGATAGGAAGCTGAACTCATAAAGAGAAAATATTGCTGTGGCACCTTTACATTTATTACTGGGAATTTACAGTAAGAACTAGGGGTGTAATGATACATTGTGACATGATGTGATGATGTGCATCATAGAAATGCGTGATATCAGCATTCTACTAAACATTCATGTAATGCAACTGCACTGTTTGAACACCAGAGGTCCCAATCTGCGCAACCCATAGAGTTACAATACTGTATTTAGAGAGCATGCTGGTCACCTGATCGCATTCTATTGTGAAGAGCCTGCAAAATTCCCAATTCGGGCCAATAACCCAATAGGTCTGGCTTGCAACAACCAAAACACATTATATGTTATGCAGTTAAAAAGAGTCAAAATAGTATCTTGCAAACAACACCAGACTGTTCATTGGATCATAAGAATGATTCATCAAAAACCCACATTTGGTGTCTGAGATTGGATCCAGG
>CM040480.1:9265553-9327255 GCA_022758105.1 Pangasianodon gigas
TATCGATGTAGAAGTAAGTTTACACTCACTGGAGGATCTTTGTAAATTAATTACAGGTAAATAACAGTGGAATACATTCGATTTTAAGATCGTTTTATTGTTGCATTTTCGGTAAAGAGCAATGTTTGTGAAAATCAGATGCATGCTAGCTTGTTTCTCTTAAATAAGGCCACACATACGTTATGTGTTACATGTAGTTTTATTTACAGTTTCATCTCCAAAGATGTCCAGCCTCGCTGCTAAATATGACTACCTGCAGAAATTCACCCGAAGAAGCTGCCATTCTGAGGATCAGAAGCCCAAGAAGAGAGGCTATGGTATGGAGTCACTTAATGTACATACACACACACACACACACACACACACACATATATATATATATATATATATATATATATAGATATATATATATATTTCACATTTACTTCACCTGTCAGTGGTTTTAATGTTATGGCTGATCGGTGTGTGTGTACATATATATATACACACATATATACACACACACACTGATCAGCCATAACATTATGACCACTGACAGATGAAGTGAATAATATTGATTATCTCATTACAATAGAACCTGTCAAGGGGTGGGATATATTAGGCAGGAAGTGACCAGTCGGTTCTCGAAGTTGATGTGTTGGAAACAGGAAAAATGGGCAAGCGTAAAGATTAGAGAGAGTTTGACAAAGGCAAAATTGTGATGGCTAGATGACTGGGTGAGAGCATCTTTAAAACGGCAGGCCTTGTGGGGTGTTCCCGGTATGCAGTGGTTAGTACCTACCAAAAGTGGTCCAAGGAAGGACAACCGGTGAACTAGTGACAGGGTCATGGGCTCCCAAGGCTCACTGATGCGCATGGGGAGTGATCTCACAGAAGAGCTATTGTAGAACAAATTGCTGAAAAGTTAAAGCTGGCAATGATAGGAAGGTGTCAGAACACACAGTGCATTACAGCTTCCTGTGTATGGGGCTGCATAGCCACAGACCGGTCAGAGTGCCCATGCTGACCCCTGTCCACTGCCAAAAGCACCTACAATGGACAGGTGAGCATCAGAACTGGACCACGGAGCAAAGGAAGAAGGTGGCCTGGTCCGATAAATCACATTTTCTTTTACATCATGTGAAAGGCCGGATGCGTGTGCATCGTTTACCTGGGGAAGAGATGGCACCAGGATGCACTATGGGAAGAAGGCAAGCTGGCAGACGCAGTGTGATGCTCTGGGCAATGTTCTGCTGGGAAATTTTGGGTCCTGGCATTCATGTGGATGCTATTTTGACACATACCACCTACCTAAACATTGTTGCAGACAAGGTACACCCCTTCATGGCAACGGTATTCCCTAATGGAAGTAGCCTCTTTCAGCAGGATAATGCGCCCTGCCACACTGTAAAAATTGTTCAGGAATGGTTCGAGGAACATGACAAAGAGTTCAAGGTGTTGACTTGGCCTCCAAATTCTATATATATGTATGTAAATGTATGTATGAAGGCTGCTGGGTTTTGCTGCAAAAATAAGAAGCAAGTGTGACAGTCAAAGTCTCCAGAAGAACTGTGGCTGCTTCTGCAAGATGCTCAGCAGAACTTACCATCTAATTTCCTTATAAATCTGCACAAATTGTACCTGAGACTACAATTTTTTTTAAAGCAAAGGGTCATCATACCAAATATTGACTTTGTTTCATTTATTACTGTTTACTGCATTTAATTTCTACATTTAATTTCATTATTTTTGAAGGCATCTTTGCTCTATAGCATTTCTTTGCATGTGCCTAAGACTTTTGCACTACTGTACTGTACATAATCAGGGTTTAGGTTGCAGACACAAAGTGCAGTGTGCAAGAGATCACAATACTGAGTGTGTGTTTCACTTTCCATGACAGGGAAGTGTCAAGCCTGCCTGTGAAGTGTGCCAGTGTAGAGTTGTGGTTGAGGATGTGAAATCAAAACATATTTACTCGAGTTTTGCGTGTGTAAAGCATGCAGCTGATCCTTTTATTCATAGAAAACAAGATTTTTTTTCTTCACCAAAATTTTTAATTGCTTGGCGCACTCATGTTTTGTATTAGCTGCTGATATAATTTTTTTTTTTTGAGTTGTATTAGAGGTGAGAATCTTTAAGCCTTTAAGCCTCTAGTGATGGCAAAATGAAGCTTTCTGAAGTAATGATGCTTTCCTCCCAAATGTAAGAAATCTGTGCATTCAAGTGCTTTGAAAACTTTTTTATATTTTTAACAATAAAGTCAACTGGTAACGTTATGTAATGCCGTGCATTATGTTATAAAGAAAAAGCAATCCTCTTATATTTTTTGTTTTTTGGTATAGGTAAAGCTAAGCCCTTACATATTATTAATATAATTTCTTATAAATTGACAGCCTTATTTGTTGATACGAGTTCAAATTCTTCTCGAACTTCTTACCCTCATTTCTTTGTTGATTCCAAAACTAAAAGTATCTATGTATCGCTAATCGCTGTAACTAACTCAAACCACTAGTTCCTCAACCTTCGAAATTTACTTATTCAGAATCAATTTCCAGACAGTCATGTGGTTGTGTACCAAAACGAAGCTTCAGACATCACTGGTCATGTGTTTTTGACAGAAGGCATCAAGCACCGATACAGTGTTTCAGAGCAAAAGGTTTTGATTTTTGACATGGCCCAGAGCTTCAGTATCAAGGGTGATATCACTATACACAGCGATTTTTTTTTTTCCAGTTTTTTACTTTTAATGCATAAAGTAAAATGCTGTAGCACTGTGCATCATAGGGGCCCAAAACCTTAGTGATAAAAAGCGACCTGGTAATTTGCTTTGCCTTTTCTTAATAAAGAGAGAATCAAGATCTGTGAATCTATGAATGAATTTTTTTTCCCCTCACCCCTGTATTGCATGCAAATTGTCTTACGTATTGCTATCTTAACACCAGACCATCAACTTTGTGTAATATTGTGCAATATTCATTTTTGTTATAGTCAAAAAATTATATACATTTGATGGATTTTTTTTTTTTTTTTAAAGCTAACTCCCTTAATTCTGTCATTGCAATTTGATTTCATGTTTCCAAAAAAATATTGCAACTGCTAATACCACAGTATTACACTGATTGTTTGTACACAGTGTGGGGTAGTACAACACCATTCACCAGGCTACACACCACAGGAGACGTTGTGACATGACATATTAAAGGGTATAGATATTTGCACCGATAACATTTATAAGTTTTAGCGGAGAGTGTTCAGTAATAAGTCTCCACATTGAGTTAGTAGCATGGCATTAGTGCCATTTGATGTTTGAAAAATGCTAATCCCATGTGGAGAGTGCAGATGATACTGCTGGCTAGGAATGTAGACTGTAGAGGTTATAAAACTGTATAAAAAAATTTTATTTTTCTTTTCATTTCAGTTCCATTTCGAGGCAAAGGTGACGGTGAAGGTGGTCCACTCAAGAAGAAGCAAAAGAACAACCAGGAGCCTAGAAAAGGACGTAATATGAACACAAATTACAGGAAGCCAACTCCAAGGAGTATTCATACAGCTGTACAGAATGCTTCTCAGGTCAAAGTTCATCATGGGCAGCAAGTAAAGATGCGGCAGAAGACTGAAGGTAAACCACAAGCGCAAATCTGAATTAACCAGTAAAGATTCCTGGTAAATCATGTAACTTATGTACTTTAGTATATTCATTAACATGTTTCAATTCCAAGGTACAAAGTCCGAGGAGTATAATGCAGTGGATATTTTAAGGAAAAGACTTCATGAGAAGATTGAGGCGTCTCGGGGACAGGTATGTAAACCAGGAGGAAGTCTCAAAGTGGAAAACACTGAACCAATGTACTACAATTAAGGAAAGAAAATTAAAGGAACAATCCGCCATGAACGGATTGTTCACATAAACTTGCATATTAATCTTATAATTTTATAATTAACATGTGGTCTTCAATGGTGCATGAGTACAATAGAGGATAATGAAATACTGAGGTTTTTTTTTTGTTTAAGTTTAAACTTCTTTCTTCAGCATGTTAGTCTATATTCACTTTGTTTAATCTTTTTCTACATTACTCACAATGCTGACAGTGAGCCAGTGTGTATTAGCCCTTGTTTCATCTCTGCCTAAACAGAGCAATGCAGCAGCACTTTAATCCTTTAGTCCAGCTCCTAGTCCACACCTCCTCATCATCTGTACACTCTGCTCAAACAGAACCGGTTCTAAAGAGTCAACTTTCATGCTAATACCACCATAAACAGCATCGTGCTTATCATCTTGTAAATTGCTATCTAGCCGAGCCAAGTCTATGCCGTAACTCGGCTCAACAGCGTTGTATAGCTGCATTGCATTTTGGAACGTTGAATCCAGTGCTTGCTGTCTCCACTACTTCTACCTTCTCATTATTATGACATGGAACATAATTGGTTAAATGTGAATGAGAAAAGAAGCTCTTGCTCTTTTGGGTTTAGGAGCTAACAGCAAAACCGTTATTCCTTAATTCAACTTCTTGCAGGAATTATGAAAATACAGCACCAACCAACAAATGAGCACCAAAAACTCTACGCACATCACAAATATTTCACTATAAATATATTTAATGTGTGTCAGGTTGGAGGTTTCCTTTAAGCTTTGACATTTTGGAAAGTTTACATTATTATATACAGTCCCCTCCAAAAATATTGGAACGGTAAGGCCAATTCTTTTGTTTTTAATATACACTGAAGACATTTGGGTTTGAGATCAAAAGGTGAATATTAGATGATAGATCAGAATTTCAGCTTTCATTTTCTGATATTTACATCTAGATGTGTTAAACAACTTGGAACATGGCACTGTTGGTGGCAGAGCACCCAATTATAAGGCGAGCAAAAATATTGGAACAAATAGTCTTAAAGTAACTAACACAGTCTCCTCTTAAGGAGGTGCATGCTGAATTGGGTTAAGGTCTGGTGATTGACTTGGCCAGTCTAAAACCTTATGTTGGCAGTGTGTTTTGGGTCATCGTCTTGCTGCATGAAGTTCCTCCCAATTAGATTGGATGCATTTCTCTGTAAATTGCCAGACAGAATGTTTCTGTAGACTGTATGTTTTGGATCATGAGCAGATCCTTTCTTTCTCCACACTTTGGCCTTTCCATCACTTTGGTAGAAGTTATTCTTGGTTCCAGAGCTTTTGTAGCTCATCTCTGTATTTCTTTGCAAATTCCAATCTGGCCTTCCGATTCTTCTGATGAGTGGTTTGCATCTTGTGGTATGTCTCTATATTTCTGCTCTCTAAGTCATCTTTGAATGGTGGAGTGTGATACCTTCACCCCTGCCCTGTGGAGGTTGTTGGTGATGTCACTGATAGTTGTTTTTAGGTTTCTCTTCAGCTCTTACAGTCTTTGTCATCAAATGCTGTTGTTTTCCTTGGCTGACTTGTTCAATGTCTGGTTGCTAATACACCAGTGGTTTCTTTCTTTTTCAGGACATTCTGAATTGTTATATTGGCTAAGCCCAATTCTTCTGTAGTGGCTCAAATCTTCCCTCTTTTATCAGCTTCAAAATGGCCTGCTTTTCTCCCATAGACAGCTCTCTGGTCTTCATGTTGGTTTATCCTTTTAAACAACAAATCCAGTCATCACAGGCAAAACCCAAGAGTAGATATTCAGAGCTATTAATTGTTTAAACAGTCAATCTAACAGGACACACCTGGGCAACAAGTCACATGTTCCAGTATTTTTGAGCACTTGAAAAATGTGTGGGTTCAAACAAAAGGTTCCATGTTCTAACATGTTTAACACATCTAAATGTAAATATCAGGAAAATGAAAGCTGATCTATCATCTCGTATTCATCTTTTCATTTCAAACCCAAATGTCATGTGTATAGCAAAAATAAAAGAATTGGCCTTGGGCTGTGTGTGTGCGTGTGTATATAATTAATAAATAAATAAATAAATAAATATAGAATTAGTGCCCTTTATAGGTGTCTTAAGCCTTGAATTATGATATATATATATTTTTTTTTGCATAGGGCACTCCAAAAGATCCCTCCTCAGAGGAAGTGCAGAAACGGCGAGCAAAACGAAAACAGGAGAGGGAGCGCAAGAAGAGGAAAAGGAAAGAATTCCGGATGAAGAAGTTAGCGGACAGTATTTCAGCAGAGGTCAAAGTAGAAAATGAAACAGAACCAGCACCCGTGCCTCAGAGTGATTCTACAGCAAGCAAACCTGCCAAAAAGGACACAAACTCCATCGTCTTCAACAAGGTAGAAGTAGGGGAGGAGTACGTGGACAAAGGGAGCAAGTTAAAGGAGAAGAAGAAAAGGAAGGCAAAAGGAACTCTCACTCCCCTCACAGGCAGGAACTACAAACAGCTTTTGTCCCGAGTGGAGGCTAGGAAGGCCCGTCTTGAGGAGCTGAGAGAGAAGGACGAAAAGAAAGCCAAGAAGGAAGAAGAGAAAATGCGGTGGACTAACGTCCTCTACAAGGCCGAGGGCATGAAGATCAAAGACAACGAAGACCTTCTGCGTGCTTCCTTGAAGAGGAAGGAGAAAATGAAGACACGGAGGAAGAAGAAATGGGCTGAAAGGAGTCAGCACGTGCTGGAGAGGATGCAGCAGAGGCAAGATAAAAGACGCAGAAACATACAGAAATTCAAGCAGAACAAGATGGAGAAGCGTAAACAGAGAGTCAGGAAGAAAGGCAGGGTGCTGCCTGAGGATCTAAAGAAGGCTGCTGTGTAGGGAGAGGAAATGAGATGAACTTTAGGTGGGTATAGGTGAAATGTAAGAAAAAGACAAAGTCCAAACTTGGTTTCCAATTTTGTGAAGTTTTAATTCAGTGTAAATATATTAGATACATTAAGCCAGATTCTTTTATTTGTAATATTGGTGTCGATACCTCACTGAATAACTTGATTATTGTCTGTTAAGTAGGGAAAATACAAAAATATGCAAATATGTGGAGTTTGTATGAATATGTCTTACTGCCTATCTTGATGCTGTCATGGAATTTTCTGTTGAGAAAGAGTTGGTGTATCAGCCTTCTTTGTATCTTTGTAGTTCAATAAATACAGTTTTGGTGGTTAATTTTCAGTGTTTATCTTTTGGTGTGAATCCACTGTGATTTGAAATGTGGTATAAATTTGGAATCAATTTCACCATGAAGATTTACTTTACGAGGCACAAAATCTGACTCATTTGACTCAGTATGGAGCACATCAGCTCATACTGCAGAAAAGCTGGTGCATCATAGTTTATGGGTGACATTTTCCTCTCTATTGTGATGGCCCTGCCTTGATTAATTATAACAGCAGATTCATAAATGTTGCTCTGTAATAAAGGGACATCGGGCCTAGTGGAGGTCAGAACAGTACTTAAGTATCTTGTACATGGTTGAATGATGGGCAGTGACGGAAGTGTTAATATATATCTAATATATTACTTATATAGAGTTAATATATAACTCTATATATATCTAATATATATAGAGTTGAGCAGTGCATTATATCAAGTCTCATCAATAGCATAATAAAAATGATGTAGTGCAAACTATCACACAGTTAAAGGCAGGTTGACAGCTGAATTCATGATTTCTAGTAAAGTGTTTCAAGTTTATAATGCTGTACTGGGTTCATGCTGTGTTTCTAGGTTCAATTTTGTGTAATTTCTACATTGATTGGCCAGTGGCTACGTTTACATGCACATCACATTCCGTTTAAGGTCTGTATTCAGGTTGCAGCCATATTCCGAATACGATGTTTATACGTGTACAGGCATCGGAATATTCCTGTATACACAGTTGTTGTAAGTACGCCTGAGTTGCCATTCCTAAATACCTAGCCTACAGCTAAGCATCTGTTAGCACCCACAATTCTTTGCAGACTGAGCACGTGCATATATCTCCTTTCAGTGGATTTTCTGAATAAGGTGTTTACATGCAACAAATTTCCAATTAAAACGGGCATATTCCAGGGGTGGGAATCGGAATTTGGGGAATCATAATATTGTCTTAATCTGAATCGGGCAATCAGATTGAAGCGTTTACGTGACTCAGTACTAATTAGAATATTGCCAAATTCCTATTAACATCGGTATATTGATGTGCATGCAAATGTAGCCATTTTCTGCTTTGTCTCTACTTTTAGTTTCTCCTCCAAACACATTTTGAGTGGAAAAAGGATTACAGAGTAAATAATCCACCTTGTCATTACACCCACAACTGTATTACCTATGTGCCTTCTGCTTCTGACATGTTATGAATGTGTCAACAGCATGGACTGAAAAAATATCAGCTCAAATGGGGCTCAAATCTAGGGGGTGTTTCTGCATGAGTCTACAGTCTGGGCTAGAAAGAAATGAGTCCCTGCTTCTCTTCTTCATATCATTCTGTGTATTTTTCTTAAGACCTTTGGTGGTGCTGTTGCACTTGCTTCCACAAAAATCCGAAAGAATACACTTTAAGACATTTGTTAACAGCAAATAATGTAACGTTAAGTCTCATACTGATGTCTTTTGATTTTTAAAAATCAGGGTTTAGCCCTGCTAGCTCATATATACCATGCACCCCTTGGGTAAGAATCCTGCCTCCCCTAAACTTCACTCACTTTCCATCACAGCATCAGAGCACAGGGTGATACTTCATTCTATTGCATATAACTATTAATAAATATACATAATAAATATTCTGAGTCAGAAATTGGGATATTTGAAAAGCTAATTTTCTCTAATCAACAATTTATACAATGGGTTTTGCACTTGGCAGATTTTTTATTTTTTTAACAAACAAACAAAAAAACAAGCTTTGATACCAGCGGGCGGAGAGTCGATTCCAGAAAGCATCTATTCTGCGACTCCATACACTGGGAATCGATTCCAAAGCTTTGGAGTATGAAGTGAATTATTATGTATCAGTATCACTTGTCATTCATACTACCGTACATAGAACATAATTTTGTTTTTACGTATTTAATATTACATGGTTTCTTTTACATTTTTTTGAATGCGAGATAATTCTTTGAATAAAATGACTCTTGGAATCGGATTTCGGAGTCGACTCCTATTGGCAGACTCCGCCTACACCGGTAATAGGTTCAAGGGTCAGGGTTCGTGTGAATGTCTAAACGCCTTCTGGATGCTTATTAGTCCCTTACTGCACTACACGGGGTGAAAACACCATTTACCAGGTGTAGTGCCCTCAATGTAGGGAGAAAGGAGGCGTTTGGGATTGAGCCAGTATGTGACGTTCCAGCACCTGACTGAAGCGAATGAAAAAGTGAAAGTTAGCAGTTTAATAATGCGGAAAAAGGATTAACATCTTCGGTAACTGTCATACAGGCTATATTAAACCTTAATTATTCCTCAGAAAGCTGTTATTATCCCGAGTAGGATTTGTATTAGCATTAGCATTCATTAGCAGCAAGGCTAAGGAGTGTACTGAGAGGTTATAAAGCCACTGAAAGACAGAGTGGTCATGTAGTGAGAGTTTATATGAAACGGCTATTGTGGTCGTTGGTAAGAATTTGTATTATTATATTACTATAATTAGAAAATGCTGTACTTCTGACATACAGATTATTTCTTTCCTTGAAGGTGTGACTTGCATCCTGGAATGTTTAGGAGAGTGGTGGTGCTAAATAGTGCTGCAGTTTGGAAATCAGCACTAATTCCCACCCACTGGCAGGACAAGGTTAGTCAGGGTGGAGAAATATCTCTGCTCCCAGCCTTTTCTGTATAAAACTACTTCACATGTACACTGGTGTATGAATATTAGAGTCACTGCTGTCAACAAAGCAATCTTTTACCTTATTTTTTAATTCAGACCGGTTCAGCTGCACTTGATTTTGCTGAAGAAATCAAATATTTTGGTAAGCAAAGATGTTTGTTATTTAATCCAAGGATTTTCAGAATGTTTGTAGCCAGAAACCCTTTTAAGTGTTAACTGTTTGTAGCCAGAAATCCCTTGAACTGTTAATTCCATGGACTCCATATTTATTTAAATGTGAACAATAATATTTTGTCTATTTATTGGAGCTGGAGAGGTTTTTATTCATGAACTTTCCTCCAACAGAACACAATACAGTAGGTCCAAGTTGATTTATAGGCCGACTTGTTTTTCTGTTATTAAGGTTTGGATTAAATGCGTTCAGTTTAAGTGAACAGTCAAAATAAATAAATAAATAAATAAACATGGACCCCACTTTGAGAACAGCTGACTTACAGGCAGTATGGTCAGACTGGCAGTTTCGCTTCTCCAATGTTTTCTAAACTCAAGCCAATATTCTAGAAATGGATCCAGCACTGTGATAACTTTTCTTTTTTTTTTTTTTTTTTGTAAGTATTATTGTTATTCTCTTGCTCCAAGTTGTTATTATTTAAGTACACCTTAGTCTTG
Organism: Pangasianodon gigas; assembly: GCA_022758105.1. Lineage (NCBI taxonomy): Eukaryota > Metazoa > Chordata > Actinopteri > Siluriformes > Pangasiidae > Pangasianodon > Pangasianodon gigas. The sequence goes on from CM040480.1 coordinate 9,275,907, forward strand.
CAAGCTGATTTCTATCTTTTTCTGGAGAGTCTGGTACGTTTCACCGCTAAACGTGACCAAAACCACTAATACAGAACGTGACGATTCACATGACATTGCAAACAACCAGTTTCAGACATGCAAGATTATCTCAAGTGAGTTTCAGTTTAATTTCATGATTGTGGTGCCATTTAGCCCTTGTGACTCTTAAAAATGAAACTTTATCATCATCATTTTCAAAATTGAATATAAGAAACCTTGCATTTAACCCTTCAAAAATGTTTTTTTTTTTTTTCCAAAAAATCCCCGCATATCAGGCAACAATGTCATTTTTCAAGGTTTCATTGCTGACATTAGGCCTCATTTATAAATTTTTTAGTAAACTTGTGTGTAAATGTTTATAAGTTTCTGGCTCATGTTTATAGGCTTCCAGTGAAAATTATTTATTATTTAACAGAGTAACAGCACCAGAAAGGCCAAAGTCTGGAGCCAAATTACAGAAAAGATTAATCAGATGTGGGTTAAGTGAGGTGAAAGAAAATAGTTTGACCTGAAAATGGAGCCAAAAAAAAAATATCTACTGTGCCAAGGTGATTGTGGATACCAAGCACATCACACAGCGCACTGGAAAATATATGGCACATTACAGCTTGAGACACACCAGATCGGTCACTTATTGGTGATTTAGTGCTGGCTGTAATAAAGTGTTACACAGCATTAAAAGAAGATGCCATGGCAAATGGAACTAACGTGTACACCACCTGAGCCATTGCAGCGTGTCCTCCTCTGTTTATACAGCTTTTATTTCTTCTTAATTGAATCACAGGTCTTGTTTGTCTTAATTATGGATTAATTTTGGCTTACTTTCTTTAATTAATATGACTCGACTGGGTTTCACAAAATTTTCTTAATTTTGTGTGTATAATTGAAATACATAAGCTACTTAAACTTGACAGCGTAATCCATATATAAAGGTTTTGTGTAAATGTTCTCATGAATGATTAATGAATAAATTTGTTTGTATCCAGCTTGAGAACTGAGGCCCAGTGGCTGCATTTTCAGGACACTTAATGAGTAACATGGTTGAGTTGTTGTTTTTTTTTTCAGCAATGAATTAGCAAATACTTGCAGCTTAGACTTTGGGTAAATTTTGGTAAGTAATGTAGTGGTTTAATAGTGCTAAGTGCCAAATTAAATTGGGCTTAAGCATCAAAGATGTAAGTTATAATATAATATAATGTATGATTCTTACACAGCTATAATTGATTTTATTTAGGCTATAACCTCACATGTGCCTTTTTTTTCCAGACAAACATGTCCCGGCAGTTACATGCACGAAGGCTTGAGAAAGTGGAAGAGAATGTGTGGTAAATATTTACTGACAGTTTTTTTTTTTTTTTTTTTTTTTTAAAGGTTTGCTTAAGATGCCCCAATGTGACTAAAGTGTACATTTGATTTTGGCTGAAGATGCACTCGACCCTGACTCTGGCTTCTGTTTACCTATAATAGGCCTATTAATTTGGATAATTATTTCCTTTACCTCTCATGCACATTTCTAGCTCTCGTCATGTTGTTTTGCTCCAGTTGCACACCTTCACATTTATCCTCCATGCTCACAAACCTTTTTTGCACTTTTGGATTATCTTCAAAACTGCATACTATGTCCAATTTGTACAGCACACAATTATGCAGTTACTTGGATTATCCTCAACTCATCCTCAGTATGTCCATATATTACTTTTCACAGGTCAATTCCCAGGAGGTCAGTAGGTACTGTGGCAGTATATTTGGGAAGCAGCCTTATATAACACTAACAAACATTGTCAAACAACTAGAATGATAGTTTTTAACCACTGACATTGTTATTGCTCCTATACACGATAAAAAAAAATGTTGCAATGGGGAGTTATGTTGCACTATCTATATGGGTGTAAACATTTGAATGGGTTACAGGTTGGAACCAGTGAAATGTTTCTGTTCTCCTACGTTGTCATCAGTTGGAGAAACGGGTGTGCCTAAAGGGATGGCACGTGCCTCCTGCTTTGCTATTTAGAGTGGTGTAGTAAATTAGCATGCAATTTTCCATCCAAATCAAGGTTTAAGCACGTTTTCATAAAAGGAGGCTGAAAGAAAATTTAAATTTATGAGCTGCTATTATGCCAGTATTATAAATAAGGCATTTCTTGTTTTCTAGTGTTTCCATTACATTCAGCTTTATAATAAAAAAAAAAAACACCTTTGGTAAATATATTTAAAACATTTTTTTTTTTTTTGGCCTAAATAACCATCTCCCTCACTGTGCGTGGAAGCAGAGTACACTTGCGTCCTTTTCAGGCAGGTTCATTACAGTGCTGGTTGTTTTAAACTTCTTAATTATTGCCCTAACAGTGAATATGGACATTTTTAGGCATGTAGATATTTTTCATAGCTACTGCCTGATTATTGAAGGCCAATGCATTTTTGTCAGTGTGAGATTAATTAACCACAGACATTTTTCATAACCTCGTTTTTCCATCTTTACCAAGGGTGCCAATAAATCTGGGGCTGATTGTAGGGTTTCTTATATACAAAAGTCAATATTAGTTAAATCTTTAGTTAACTGAATCCTCAGATTTCACCCGCAGACATACCTAGCCCAAATGAACCATACTGAAAGCACTGGCATGTTTTGAGTTATTTACCTATTGTAATTATTTGTGTTTATCTGCTAGGCTGGAATTTACACAGCTAGCTGCTGAGTATAAGGTAGTGAACTTGGGTCAGGGGTTTCCCGACTTTTCTCCTCCCAGTTTCCTCTTGGAGTCTCTCTGCAATGCTATCAAAGGAGGACCCTCCATGCACCAGTACACACGTGCTTTTGTAAGGCATTTTTACATTTTCTTTCTTTGTTCATTCACAATTTTTTTTTACTATCTTGCTTTTAGGATTTGTGAAGTATAGTCTATAAATAAGTAAGATATAAATAATCTGAAATAAATAAATAAGAAGTCTATAAATAATCTGAAAAAGTTTTAGTAACAGTAGTAGTAAAAGTGTAAAAACAGGCACCTAGAAATGCACACTAATCTTTCAGATGCACATAAAACCCAGGCTTAGTTGGGCTTATCTACTGAAGTTGTATTATTCATGGAGAACCCTGTTATATTGAGTAAAAATGCAATCTGATTCACAGGGCCATCCACGTCTTGTCAAGATCCTCGCCAAATACTTTGGGAGGATTTTGGCACGTGAAATAGACCCCATGCAGGAGATACTGGTTTCTGTGGGAGCCTATGGAGCCCTTTTCTGTGCCTTTCAGGCTCTGGTTGATGAGGGTGACGAAGTAAGTTTGTGATATTTATTATGGTTTGAGCTGAATATTTGTGACCTAAATACTTTTTATATGCCACTGATTTTAAAGTTCACTTGAACAGATTTGAGCTTCATTATCTGTGATAGCCTGATGTTCTTATTTCTCTCCTCTCTCATGCTTGTTCTGTGGTCCAGGTGATCATTGTGGAGCCTTTCTTTGACTGCTATGAATCCATGGCGTTAATGGCAGGAGGAAAACCCGTCTACGTCTCCCTGAAGCCTGTGAGTGTTCACTTTCAAAAGCTCAAGAGAAACATTGCTTTAGTTATAATGTACATCTATTTATTCATCACAAATTATTACACAAAAAAAATTGGGGTTCTTGTACATATCTTACAGCAAAAGGTCACTGGTCCAACTTTGTCCAGTGCTGATTGGGTGTTGTGTCCCGAAGAGCTGGCCAGTAAATTTAACTCTCGTACAAAGGCTATCGTCATCAACAATCCCAATAATCCATTAGGCAAGGTGAGTTCTGCCCATTTGCTTCCAGAGTTTAATAGCTTAAGTTGTTACTGAAAATGGAGTACATGTTTAATGTGTTATGTACTTAAAGAACCAGATTTATCAAGGATTCATTAAAATAACAACTGAAACTAATAGGTAGTGTCAGGAATAATTGCAAATCATATAAAAATATGAAGATGAATAATCTCACCCTTTATTCTGCAGGTCTTTCAGAGGGAAGAGTTGCAGATGATAGCTGACCTGTGTATAAAGCATGATGTTATTTGCTTCAGTGATGAGGTGTATGAGTGCCTTACATATGATGGAGCAAAACATATTAAAACAGGTATTTCTGTGAATTTTGAGACATTCATAGTAATCTTCAAAATTTAGAACCTAAACATCATAGTGTATGAGTATACAGTATATAACTGATTTTTCAATCAAGGGTGTGATGCATGATGCAGTAATAAGGGTTGCTGAAAGGGTTTTATTGACCACATAATGCTGATTTGTTTACCTTGATCCGTGTTTCGAGTGTAGCAAGTCTTCCGGGCATGTGGGAGCGTACCATCAGTGTTGGCAGTGCAGGCAAGAGCTTCAGTGCTACAGGATGGAAGGTAAAAGTGGTGGAACAGAATAAAACATTTTTTGTATATCACAGCATGAGACTGACATGTATCATATGTTCAGGTAAACACACCTGTGCAATTTGCATTTTCAGACAGAATAGCATTAACGTCTGTGACGATGCTGCTACTAAATTATTTGGGATTTTTTGTATACCTCTGGGTTTTAATTGTTTTAATGGATTTGTTTAGAAGGTTGCTTTTAGCCTTCAGTAGCGTATGAACACAATGTAGAATAATTGTTCTCTGAGTTTCATCTATTATGGTTATTCTTTAAAATGGCTACCTTGTGTGTGAATGCATTTCCTGATTTCAATTTCTAACCCAACCTATGTGTTCTTAAGGTGGGCTGGGCAATAGGGCCGGGACACCTACTGAAACACCTGCAAAATGTCCATCAGAACTCCTTATACCACTGTCCCACTCTCAATCAGGTGAAAACACACCTAAGAGCATATTCCATGTAGCCTGTTTACTTTGCATGTGTCTGATGTGACTTAATAATTTGACTAAATAAAGTTATGGGAAATATATAGCAAGAAAAGAATATACAGGAAATCTATGGCACGACATACAGTAAATATATTCATATGACTATACCTATGACCATACAAATCAATACAATCCAGCAAGTGTCAGAACTGAAGTGGCAACTATATACATGTAATATAACAATAAATTGAATAATTGAATTCTCTCGTGTTAAATGAGAATTAATAATTCTTAATCATATTTAATTCCTTTAATATGTTTTGTTTACTGTTCTTTTTCTACTGCAACATATATACTTTTTTTGGGTCAATTTTACATACTAGTTGTGTTTCTAGGAGGCTGTTGCTGTGGCTTTTGAGAGGGAGTCTGAATTGTTTGGCACAGACGAAAGCTACTTCAAACAGCTACCCACACAGTTCCAGGCCAAACGGCTCAAGCTAGCTGAGAGTCTGAGGAGCGTAGGGCTACAGCCCTTCCTGCCCGAGGGTGGCTACTTCATGATCACAGACATTTCCTCCCTGAGTGAGTCCTCATATCCATACATATACGTATAAAGTGGAGTGAAAAATTAAGCCTCCAGGATGATAAGACGTACAAGACAATACAGGGGCTCAGTACAGAGGACTACCTTAAGGGCTAATAAATAAGAAAGTTTAACACAACCAATGAAAAAAGCTACTGATTCATATCAAATGTAACATAATCTAACCACACAGCACCAGCTAATTACTCAGTAAGAAGAGTAACATCATGATAAACTAGATAGTGTGGAATGTCTGTTTTTATTTCATGCATCTACATACCTCTTCAGAAGATGAAATATTACCTTGCTTAATATTCAAAACCTGCACCAAAACTATCTAGCAGTTGTCATCAAGCTAGCAACTGTAATAACTTACCCAGCACTAAAAGGAAAGCAGCTTGGTAGGAAAGATGGATTTGAAAATGGTGGACACAGACTGTTAAGCCACATGCCCAGTATTAAATCTGATGTCTCTCTCCTATAGAGGTTGATCTGAATGACCCAAGCTCCAAGAACGAACCCTACGACTACAGATTTGTCAAGTGGCTTATTAAAGAGAAGGTAGGTATTAATCACAAAACTTTTACCTTTTCAAAGTGACACTTGTTATTTATTGTAAAATTAACAGGATGTGTTTTGTATGTTCTTTCAGCGTTTGGGTACGATCCCTGTATCTGCATTTTACAGCCAAGAAAGCAGAGCAGATTTTCAGAACTACATTAGATTCTGCTTTGTCAAGGTAATTTGTTGCTTAAAATACACAATATGTGCAGAAGTATGTGGACACCTGACCATCACACCCATACAAGAGCCTTCCACAAAATGTTGAAAGCACACAGTTCCCTTCACTGGAACTATGCGGTCCAAACCTGTTCCAGCATGACAGTGCCCCTGCACAGATAGAGGTCTGTAAAGACAGGGTTTACCCAGGTTGGTGTAAAAGAAATCGAGTGGCCTGAACAGAGCCCTGACCTCAACCCAACTGAACACCTTAGGGATGAATTGAAATGGTGACTGCACCCCAGGCCTCCTCACCCGAAATCAGTGCCTGACTTCACTAATGCTCTTGTGGCTGAATGAACACAAATCCCCACAGCCACGCTCCAAAATCTATTGGAAAGCCTTTCAAGTAGAGTGGAGGCTGTTACAGCAGTAAAGGTGGGACAATCACCATATTAATGCCCATTGTTTTGCAATGAGATATCCATATGGGTGTGATGGTCAGGTGTCTACATATTTTTGTCCATAGAGTTTACAATAAATAATAGGAATAATACAGAGAAAATAAAGCAATTGGTGCACATTAGATGTTAGCTAATCAGATCCTGATAAATTCTCAATTGATTAAAATCATACCAGTATATTGATTTTAAAAAAGTATTTGTTTATGTCATGCATCTATGTGCAGACAGTATGATAAATGAGATTTCATCATGCTGTGACATGGAATGACCCCTAAATATTCATTTTTTTTCTTTTTCTTTATAAAAAGGATGACTCCACCCTCGAAGCAGCTGAAGATATTCTGAGACAATGGAAAGACCAAAAATAGATGGAATAAAATAATTATCTCCAAAATGAGCTTTGCAAGTCAAATTGCTCACATATACCAGTATAGAAGAATCTTGTTTTATTTTAACTGTGTATAAATTAAACAGAGTTGTTTGAAATCATGGAGGTAAATTTTTGCACATATTTTTTTCTCCTCTGTCTACAGCTATATTTTACTTATGTCTGTCAATCAGTTAGTCATCTTTGTCAAAACCCAGCTAAGTTGGTTACAAGTAAACCTTAGGGCATGTGCTCACGCAAGTCACTCACCAGTTGTAGCGGGTGTTAGAATCATGCAATTTAATTATTGTGAAAAACATCATTTAAATGATCATCTGTTTTGTGTGTGAATATAGGTTTAATATGACTCTAGTCCTCCACTACCATTGTCTTGCTGTTTTTGTCACTTTGAGGTACAATGATTCCACACACTGTGGTCTGTACATGTGTAGTATCTTGTTCATAAATAAACCTGTCCTTTCCTTTGCATATATTTGTAGAGAAAAGGAAACATATGTAAGATTTAAACACCATATTGCTGTGCACATATAGGGATTTTTAATAGAAAAACAAACATACAAATGTACAAAGCATGTGCATAGTTGTGGAGGAGATACTATCTACTGCACCACTGTGCCACCAAAGTAGTTTGTGATGCCATATTAGTTTATGGTTTACACAAACAAGTAGTTATCATTTAGAGGAGAAGCAACCAAGAGTGTGCAAAGCTTCACCAGGAATACTGTTGAGTTTAAAATATAAAATAGTTTTGATTTGTTTGAAATTTTTATTGATCACTGGTAATTTCATGTGTATCTTTTCATATAATTAATGTCTTCATTATTGTTCTAAAATAGTGACAATAAAGAAGCCCCTTCTATGGGAAGATGTGGCAGAAAAATTGAAAACTAAAAACTCAAATATGCTGGGCTGCAATAATAAAAGAAAAAGATTTATCATTAGAGCAAGACCCTGAAGAGGCAGAGATGTACAGAGTAAATGCAGACACACACACATGAACAGCCAAACACATCATAGTAAGCTATTAGACTGGAAATAGATGCATGCTACTTGGCCAAGTGTCACATGACCAGCGAGTGGCAAGAATATAACTGAGGGGAAAATTGGTACTCAAAAGTGGACCTAAAGGCGATAATGTACTACAGCATTATGTTCAAAATTGTTCTTTCTCCACATATTTTCCATGGTTGAATTCCAAATGGTTGGTCTAGCAGTCATATAGTGCATTCCATATGATGCACAATGCCATGTTACAGCCTATGTAGAAAGCATAAGGAATGAACAGGAAACCATTTGGTATTCAGTCTAATTGCTTGTTGGCTTTTAAAAAAGTATTCCTGCATGATGAAGATGGTAAATGTTGAGCTGTTGGCCTAATAAATGCAAGGCGTGGCAAACTCCAAGTCCAACATACTTCTACAGCTCCCTTCTAAACCACCTTCTCAAAAGCCACTGGGCAATATGAATACCTGGTGAAGCCATATGGCCTGGCCAGTGTAAATGCAGTATTCCAGTCTTTTATGTGGTTTATATTGATGACATCTTGGTGTATTTCCACTCTTTTTATCTCTTCAAGGGTTCTCAATGCCGACTCACCTGCTGAAAACATCACTTTGTCACAGCTCTGATCTTCTGATCTAACTCTGCCAGTCACTGTTGAGGTAGATGCCTCTGAGGTGGGAGTAGCAGTTGTGCTGTCACAGAGGCAAGGAGTCCTGGTTCTTTTTAAAGAAACTCTCCTACTGAAAGGAACTACAATGTGGGTAACCGGAAACTCCATCAAGCTGGTCCTTGAGGATTGGCATCATTAGCTGGAAGGCCCAAAAAAATGCCAGATCTCCTCGCCAAGGCTGTTTACCATGTTCTTCTTTACAATTTCCTACAGACTTACAATACAATTCGCCAACACCCATCCTTGAGCCCACCTGCCTGGCTGCTCCCATCCTCTGGGAGATAGATCGGAGATCTAAGCCAGCAGCAGGTAACCCTGGACCAAGTGATCACTGGAGAAGGTATACATTCCAGTGGCCATCCAGGGCAAGCTAATTACATGGGCATACACATTCATCACTATACCCTCTGCCATCCGAAAGAAGGTTCTGCAGCATCCGCTCAAGGACTGCCAGACTGGGTAACAGCTTCTACCCCCAGGCTGTCAGACTCCTGAGCACTGTGCTGCCCCACTTCAAAAACATTGCCCTGGGATCCAAGTAACCCTCCACCCCACTCCACAGACACCTTAAAACATTAATGACGAACGTCACTTTGTTCATTTACTGAAATGACGTACTGTTTACAGCACACCGAGACTTTGATTGTACTGACTCATTACAGTACTGCACTGTTCCTTAAACTCCATTCCTATCACAACCATTATTGCACTGACACTTTATACTAAATTTTCACTGTAGTCACAACTATGGACCTAATGGTAACTTCAGTGTCTTATTATCATGTTTAAATGTTCTTTTTTGTAATAGGAGTATTTATGCTCTACTGCTCCTCTGTGTACTCACCCCCACTGTTTCCCATACTCTCCCTGCGTGCTTCTTGTTCCTGTTACACTTTATTTATGGCCTGTCAGCACTGTGTATGTCATACATGTATCTTGCACCTTGGGTCCAGGAGAAACATTATTTCATCTCACTGTGTACTGCACACTATATATGGCTGTGATGACAATAAAGATCTACTTGACTTCTGGAAGTACCAGAACACAATTTGGCAGTACTTCTGGAAGTACAGTCTCCTGGAAGACATTGTTTCTGACCACAGGGCTCAGATCACATCCCAGGTCTAGAGTGCATTCATGCGAAGCTTGTGCGCCAACATCAGCCTGATCTTTGACTACCACTCATGGAGAGATTAAACCAGGGACTCAGGCAGTATCTCCACAATTATTATGGAGGTCCAGAGGCCAAAAGGGGCCACAGCATTAAAAGTGTTTCAGGACATGGCACTGGAATCACATCAGACGTCCAGAGCACACAAACAGATCTGCAGAGAGAAAGAACAGATTATTAGTCTTGTCCTACTGTGGTTTAAAATGGTGTACATTGTTATCAGAGTGGGAACTCCAGCTGTTCTAGCTATGACAACATAACTAAAAGGGAGAACCAGAAGGTAACACAGGCTTGAGGGCACCCGAGACATCAGTGTCCTGCCACACCACTATCAAAAAACCTGATTGTATGAGAGAATGGGAGCAATAGCATCAAAACAGCAAAGCACAAATCAGTATATCAAAGCAAACAGCAAAGATGCAAGAGCAATATTTTTTTTGTAAGATTATCAGCTCACTGACTAGCCACCACAACTCAAAATATATATACATTTTTAGAAATGTACTAAAATAAAATTGGACGATGTATGTTGCAGATGTCTTATTCATACAAAGTTTAGAGTAACTCTTTTCTTGAAGGTATAATTTAAATACTGGAATGTCTAGAAGAGTGGCAGTAAATCAAGCTGCAGTTTGGATAACATTAGTAATTCCCATGAACTGGCAGAACAAGTTTGAGTAGATATCAACTCCTCCCTGTACCTAAACTGATATATAGTGCTATGATGAATATTATTGATGTCATTGATGTTATTGATGTAACAAAATATTGCTTATTTGGTTTATTATCTTTTATCTGGTCAGTGCTGGCTGAGTTGCGGTTGATATTTGGGTACCAGAATTCAACTAATTTGGTAAGCAAATAAGTGTTTTTACTTTTATCTATCTATCTATCTATCTATCTATCTATCTATCTATCTATCTATCTATCTATCTATTGTCAAACTGGACTAAGCTTTGGTTGCAGTTATTTTTAGCATACATATGTAGGTCTACAAGTTCAATTTGTTTATTTTTATTGTATTATTATCCAAGTATATTTATAGCCAGCTAACAGCCTTCATCAAAATCCAATCCATACAGTAAAGAAAAACCTACAGTTTAATACATGATGTGGGCTGTGTGATTCAAATATTTTTCATATTTAATTGTTTTTCTTTAGGCTACACCTTTACACAGGTTCTTGCTTTGCAGATCATCATGTCCTGCAAACTGCACACACCCAGGACTGAGGTAGCTGACAAACGTATATGGTAAGTTATGGTACTTTTTCTTAGTCCAGTTACTGTTCACTTGCTGCCTAATATATCTCACCCCTTGACTGGTGCCACTGTAATGAGATAATCAGTGTTATTCACTTCACCTGTCAGTGGTTTTAATGTTGTGGCTGATCAGTATATGGCTGTACTGACTGTGCTTGCCTGGGATTTTTCCCCCCTTTTTTGTATGCACACTAAATTTGTATACTCATTTGTATATTATTGGGCTACACCCAAACCATGTACTACCATACAAATCATATATCAAAGAAAATACTCATTGTTTTGGCATATAAAGAAAATGTATTTATTTACTTACAAGCTAATGTCCAAATGTTTAACAAATTTTCAGAAAGGTGCCAAAGGAAAATACAAATGATTGTGATTTAATCAATTTATCAAAACATAAAATGATGAAAAATATGGAAAACAATTTATTAAAAAAAAAAAAAAAAAAACTACTACATTCTACTGTGCTAAATTATTAAGACCTACAGTCTATTTAGAAACTGGTGTTAGCTAACCAGTTCTGCAATTACCAAGTTACCATGACAATTACGAATGTACTCAATAGTATGCCACCATAGGATACTTTGGACAGAAATTGGTACTATTTGATTTTTAACATTTTGTTTTCTGCTAGGTCGGAACTTTCACAACTAACTGCTGAGTACAAGGCAGTGAACCTGGGCCAGGGGTTCCCGGACTTACCCCCTCCCAGCTTTGCTCAGGAGGCTCTCTTCAGTGCTGTCAATGGAGGCTTTCATATGCACCAGTACACACGCGGCCTTGTAAGAGAGATATTCTTTTTCACCCCTTCTTACCACTAGAGGCAGTATGTAACAACTGGATGCTATGTGTACACATGTAAAAACCGCCATCATACATCAATCATTCCATTTTTTAACTTCTCCTGAAGATGATATGGAGATATTTGCTTAACAGCTTGTGACCATGGTCAGTACTATGGCCCTCCTGCCTGCCAAAACTGTTTTCTTCTGCCAGTAATATACTCTGAATTGTTTACTTTAAGAAAATAAATCAATTTTACCAAAACAAGGTGGAAATATTTTTCTGGAAATGTTTTACTGGTGGCCAAATGACTCTGGGGTGTCCTAGTGACTGAAATCAGAATTTCTGTCAAAGGTCAATCACCTTTCTGAATCAGTATACTGATCTTGCTGCTTTCAATTAGGATGAGCCAGCACAATGTTCCCAGCTGTTATGTGCCCTACGGTATTATTTGGACAAGACAGCAGCCATCTGATCTTCAGACCAGATGTTTATTTGCTATGTATACAAGACACAGGAGCAGAGGTTAGCCCACTGGCTGGTGGACATAATCATCTTAGCCTATAGACAGACTGTAAGCCCAGCTCTCTCTGTGACCTGTCATATACCACTCCTCTACACTGTGACCAGAGGTGAACTGAAGATTCTAAGGAATGTTAGATGTATCATGGTGGTAATTATAGTGAATACTGTGTCATACATCACTTCATGACATGTGTGCGCATGTGGTGGTATACAGTTGCTACACACCACCCCTTGGTGTTTTATCAGAGATAATAGAACTACAGTTAGATAACTTTTCTTTCACTGTTTACTAACATTAACTAATGTTTATATCTACTTTGATAGAATTTTATTCTTTTTTATGCAAAGTAGGTCGATCCTTATCAATAAATTACTTGAGGTTCTCCCTTAAAATGATTTTTAACTCCCCAGGCTTAATCAGTGCCCCCTCTAAATTAGATTTATTAAGGAAAGGTGTAATGTGACCTACAGGGCCATCCACCTCTTGTCAAGATCCTTGCCAAGTTCTTTGGGAGGATTTTGGGCCAGGAAATAGATCCCATGGAGGACATCCTGGTTACCATGGGAGCCTATCAGGCTGTTTTTTGTGCAGTTCAAGCTCTGGTTTATGAGGGTGATGAAGTAAGTTCTGTGAAGTAATATTTATGATAGCTTAACTTGGATAACTACTAAAAAAGTCCTAAATACTTTTGAATGTGCTGCTGATTTTATAGTAAATTGGACAAATTGGAGCATCATTATGTACAGCATACACTATATGGCCAAAGGTTTGTATACACTTGACCATCATACCCATTTGTGCTTTTTGAACATCCCATTCCAGATTTAGTCCCCCTTTGCGGTCATAAGGAAGGCTTTCCATTAGATTTTGGAGCATGGCTGTGGGGATTTAGCATATGAAACTATAGCATATGAAGACATCCTATACAATTGTGTGCTTCCATCTTTGTGGCAACAGTTTGGGGAAGAACCACATATGGGTATGATGGTCAGTTGTCCACATACTTTTGACCATATAGTGTATATCACCAGACTGCCCTGGTAGCCTTATGTTCATAATTTTGTTCTCTACTCTCTATCCTTCTTATGTGTGTTATGTGGGTCCAGGTGATCATTGTGGAGCCTTCCTATCATTGCTATGAGCCCATGACGGTAATGGCAGGAGGAAAACCAGTCCACATGCCCCTCAAACTTGTGAGTGTTCATTTTGAAAAACTGTGGTGAAAGGTAGTTTGGTTGTAATGTACATTTCTGTATTCATCACATAACTTATTATTACATATAAAAAAGCTGGGGTGCTTGTGTGTGTCCTACAGCAAAAGGTCAACGGTCCAACTATGTCTAGAACTGATTGGGTGTTATGTTCTGAAGAGCTGACCAGTAAATTTAACTCTCACACAAAAGCTATTATCATTAACAATCCCAATAATCCACTGGGTAAGGTGAGTTCTCTCCATTTGCTTTCAGAGTTTAATATATTTTGTTGTCCAAATATTGTTTGCCAAATGGAGATGTGTTTCACATGTTATGCACTCAAAGAAGCAAATTTATCAAGGACTGAAAGAATCACAAACCAGTGAAGTCTAGTGAAACCATGGTTTAGATTTCCCAATAATACTTGGCACCATTAGTGCTCTAGACATTTCTTTTGCAGGTCTTTCAGAGGGAAGAGTTACAGATGATAGCTGACCTGTGTATAAAGCATGATGTTATTTGTATCAGTGATGAGGTATATGAATGGCTTACATATGATGGAGCACAACATATTAAAATAGGTAAGAAGAAAACCTTGCTATGAATTTTTAAATATTTAGAACCTAGACAAAGGTGCTAACTTTTAATATATTAATAATATTAATATTAATATTTTAGCTGTTTACTAACCAGTGTGTGATCTACCATGTACTATTAAAGATCTTTTTAACTTGATCTGCGTTTCCATTATAGCGACTCTTCCGGGCATGTGGGAGCGCACTGTCACCATTGGGACTGCAGGCAAGAGCTTTGGCATCACTGGATGGAAGGTAATAGGGTCATATGGTACAATATGGTACAATATGGTACAATATGGTACAATAAAATAATGGTGTGAACCCATACTACCCTTTCATTATTTAATGGCTATATCACAGTGTGCTGTTTGTTGTATCATGTACACTCTTTTTAGAAAGTGTTCTGATTTCTATACTTTTTTGTAAATAATTGTTTTACATTATGAAATTACATAAACTGGTTTTCACAATGTTTTGTATTTTACTAAAAACAGAAAAAGTATATCAGTTGCAGCCTTAACTTTTTTGGGTTTGATGCTACAAGCATAACAATTCTTTTTACCTGATGGCTTGATTTTTGCTCTAACATGCAGCTGTGGGTCTTTATATAGACAGATTTATGCTTTTCCAAATCATGTCTGATCAACTGAAAATCTGAAAATCAGAGGTGGACTTTAAGAATGATGAATGGAAATGGAAATTAGATTATATGGTTTTTTTAATTGTTAATAACTTTATAAAAGTTTGTGAAAGGGTCATTGAGTTCAGTTCTTTAGAAATAGTTCAAATTCAACTCAGTTAAAGTTTATTGATATAGTACTCAACAATGGACATTTTCAGAAAGCAGTTTTACAGATACCTGAATATAGATATAGATTTAGAGATCCCTAATGAGCAAGCCAGATGTGATGGTGGCAAGGAAAAACTCCCTGAGATGACATAAGGAAGAAACTTTGAGAGCAACCAGACTCAAAAGGGAACCCATCCTCTTCTGGGTGACACCAGATAGTGAGAATATAAATCATTACTCTTCTACAGTTGTATACTATAGAGTCAAGCAGTGCTAAGTGAGTTGAATGGATCTTCAGTATGAACACCAGGGTCATTTTTATTTTCCTTAGAGTTTTAGCTTTAAGTGTGTAGTATCCAAGTGAATTTATTAACTACCAGAGCCAGATGATAACACAGGCATATGGAACATAAAGTGGCCAGCCACTTCATCGTCAACAAACCTGAGTGAATGCATGAAAATGGGCAGTGACAGCATTCAGACCTCCTAGTTTAACAAAACACCCTTATGCCCATGAACCCACCAAATCTGTGCCTTTACCTAAGAGAAAAGCTATTAAGAAAAGGCTTGACTAAACAAATAAGTTTTCAGCCTAGTCTAGATTGAGACTGGGTCTAAGTTGTGAACACTATTTGGAAGCCTGTTCCATAACTCCAGGACTTTATAAGAAAAAAAAAAAAAAACTCTGTCCCTGCTGTAGTCTTCATTATTCTAGGTTCCAACAAAGACCCTGCACCTTTTGATTAAAGCAGGCATGGCAGATCATAAAAGATCAAATGTTTCCTCAATTACTGTGACTCAAGACCATTCAGTGCTTTATAGATCATTAACAGTATTTTTTATGCAATGCAAACTTTTACTGGGGGCCAGTGCAGTGTGGATAAGATAGGGATGATGAAAGGTTCTAGGAAGGACCCTGACATCTGCATTCTGGACTAACTAGAATTTATTTGTGCACCTACTGGAACATCCAGACAGCAAGGTATAGAATAGACCTAGAGGTAAGAAAAACATGAACATCTTGTAGTGACATAATATTTATGAAATGAAAAAAGCTATGCTAGTAATATTATCTAAATGAGCTTCAAATGAGGGATTGGATTCAATAATCACACCAAGGTCTTTCACTACTGCACATGATGTAATTGAAAGGCGATCCATAGTTACTATGTAATTACAAAGCTTACTTCTAGCTGCCCGTGGTCCTAGTAGAAGTATTTCTGTCTTCTCAGAATTAAGTAGGGGAGGAAGTTACTCAGCATCCATTTTCTAATGTCTTTTACATATTCCTCAACTTTGTTAAGCTGGTGTCTCTCATCTGGCTTTGCTAAAACTTATAGCTGTGTGTCATTGGTTTAGCTTTGGAAGCTAATACCATGACTAAAAATAATTGTACCCAGACATAGCATATATGGAGAAAAAAGCAGTGGGCCTAAAGCAGAGCCTTGTGGAACACCAAACTTTACTTTAGTTTACATATGCATGAATGTTATTCCTATGCACTGCTGAGCTATAACTTTTCTAGGATCTTGGAGATAAAGGGGGGAGGCTTGATATTGGCCTATAGTTAGACAGCTGACAAGGGTTGAAGTCGGGTTTTGTTAATCAGGGATTTGATAGCTGCTAGTTTGAAGGATTTAGGCACATAGCCAGTGTTAAGGGAGGAATTGATTATTTTAAATAAATAGCTTCTGGTAGTATATGTTTAGTGTGGTAGTATCACTGATGTGGTTATATTGTTTTCTACATAATTAGTTATCAAATTGTCTAATGTTAAATTAATAATTTTTTGCCTGATAGTTTTAATTTTGCCATTGGAAAAATTAATTGCTACTATACTGTACTGTATACTGTTGGTTTTTTTGCTTCTGTGGTGATCTTCTTCCCAGTTAACTTTGCTATTGTATTAAATAAGAATCAAGGATCATTTTTGTTATCTTGAAATGAATCCCCACAAGATGATGCTACCACCATCGTGCTTCTCTGGGGGGTTGGTGTTCTAAGGGAGATGAGCCCAGTTGAGTTATCATGTTGGGATTGTGCCAAGGCCAAAAAGTTTAATTTTGGTCTCATCAGACAAGACCTTTTTCCAACTGTTTGTTGAGTGTCCAACATGCCTTTTGGTAAAATATAAACATGATTTCATATGGCTTTTTTATATAATGGCTTTCTTTTGATCACTCTTCCATAAAGCCCAGCTTTGTAGAGTCTCTAGGCAATTTGTGTCCTGTGAGCACCTCCCATCTGAGCTGTGGATCTCTCCAGCTCCTTCAGAGTTACCCTTGGCCTCTGCTTCTCTGACTAATATCCCCCTTACCTGGTCACTTGGTGGATGGTTTATGCTAGTCAGAATTGCGGTTGTGCCATCTGGCACCACGGGTACCTTGTGGTAGACCTGGACAACCAACAGTCCTTCTTTCCTCACAGTGCTAACCATGCAGGTTCTCTTATACAACATCAGGAGGATCAGGTGCTTGTTCAGTCTCTTGTTATATTGGGATTTCTTTTTTTACTAACTTCTCTCTAACATGGCTTTAGTTTGATGGTATTCTTACACCCTGACCTATTGAACTAGCTTGAAGTTTCAGAGGAGGACTACAAAGCACATCTGTAAGTCACTCTGGATAAGGGTGTCTGCTAAATGCAATAAATGTAAATATGAAAAATTAATATTATATATTTACAATGTATTTTGGCTATGTGTATAAACTGCAATAAATCTTTCCTTTATTACAGAAATCAAATTAATTTATAGGAGATATTTTAAATTAGGAGGTGTTGAGCATTTTTGGAAATTATTAAAGTATTAAAGCTGCAGGGACATTAAAGGCACAGATTTGGGATAATGACTCAAAAACTGGTTTATGTTTTTTCCATTATGGAGTACTTTTTGTCAGAAATGAAAAAGGATTTGTCTTAATGTGTGTTTCATGTGGTGAAGCACATGAGCAAATCAATAAAAATAATAGAATTTAGTAGAATTTAGTGTGACACAGGTTATGGACCTGCTGTAATTTTGTTTTAGGTGGGCTGGGCAATAGGGCCAGGACACATCTTGGAACAACTGCAAAAAATCCATCAGAACTCTATACACCACTGTCCGACTCCTACTCAGGTAAAAACACCATCTGTTTGCAAATAATCCCAAATGTACTGAGTACAAAGGAACTTTGTTTTGAAAATCAAAACAATATACAGGAATTCTATGGAAAGACATAAAAATATTCAGCAATACACTAACCATCTGCATGACCATACAAATCAACATAATCTAACAAATGTGCAAACCAGAGTGGCATGGTACAACTAGATATATCTAATATAACAATGAATAACGTGAACTAAATATTGTTAAATGGTATACTGTAACATATTTAATTATGCTTTTGTGGTCAAGTATACAATGTACTTATTTTTGCAGGAGGCTGTTGCTGTGTGTTTTCAGAGGGAATATGACACATTTGGTACAGAAGAAAGCTACTTCAGACAGCTACTCATGCAGCTCCAGGCCAAAAGGCTCAGGCTAACCGAGTGCCTGAGGAGCGTTGGGCTGCAACCTTTTGTACCTGAGGGTGGCTACTTCATCATCACAGACATCTCCACCCTGAGTGAGTCTTCACATATATACATACGCATACACGGTGGTAAAATATTTTGCCTCCAGGATCATAAGACACGCAAGACAATACAGGGGCTCAGTATAAAGGACTACATGAAGGGAAATAGTGAAGAAGAGCATTGTATAAAAGTACTGTTTAGCTATCTGCAAAAATACTCCCTAACAAAAAAGCATACAGATTTTAAAGTTTCATACATTTATTAGAAATACTGAAATATTACATTCACTCTAGTATTCAGACCCTTTATTTAGAACTTTGATGAAGGACACCTCCCAATATTTATTAATGTTTTCCACACCCGTTCCAACATTTCTTCAGCTCCACTTTGTATAATTTACACTGGCAAACTCATGCATGCAGACTATGGGTATAAATCAATGCCTGTATCTGTATCTGTTTAGTGCTCAAAATATTAGGATCTGTTTTCTTATTTGGACTTAAACTGGAGTTTTACTTTATTTTAATTATAACAACAAATAGAAATTTGCACAAATTTACACCTTATTCAACTCCTGAATCAGACACTGTGTGGAACTTCCTGGAAAACTTTCTATCTTTTCTGTAATGGGATTAAGTAATCAAGCTATCTATGTTTCAAAGCAACGATGTCTTTCCCAAATCAAGAAACTGCCATATAATACAGTATAATAGCCATATAATAATATTTTATCAGATTTACTTTGCATCACAGATCAGAAAAGTTTGCTCGACATGCTATTTGAAATTATTATAAAACTGGGACACACTTACAGTGATGCTGCGTGTCAAAATGGGATGGATTCTTTAAGCACCAAATCATCATAATGTCCATTTTCCTTTTAATAATGATGGAGAATGATCATTTAAGAACAAAGAAAAACATGCGCAATGAACATACAAGTTTTACAATACCTTAAAAATTAATAAATTAATAAATTAATGATTATTATTTTGGAGAGCCCCACAGAGATATGCAAATCTGCATATCTCCATATGATTCTTAATACTGTGTGTTGTTACCTGGATGATCAAAGATGTTTTTATATTTTGTGAGTTGTTCGTGAGTTCTTTGTTTGTCCTTAGCAGTTAAACTATGCAGTCTTCTTAAGAAAAATCCTCCATGTACTGCACATTATTTGGTTTTTCAGCATCTTCTGCTTATTTGACCCCTTTCCAACAGTGGCTATATGATTTTGAGATCCATCTTTTCACACATAGGACAACTGAGGGACTCATACATAACTATTACAAAAGGTGCAAACATTCATTGATTCTCAAGAAGGCAACATGATACATTAACAGCCAGGGGGATGTAAACTTTTGAACAGGATGATCGGTGTAAATTTTGTCTTCTGGGAAACATGTAAATATCTTATGTATTGTATTGTAAATTGTTATGTAATAACAATTTACACCAATCATCCTGTTCAGTGTAAATTGTTACTAAAAAGATATCACTGCCCATATACATTATACAAACTTCATTATGTAATCTTATAGGCTATAATAAAAATTGAATACACTTTCAAGAATTCCTTTATTTGATATGGCTTACATTATGACATTTATTTCTTTTTGGCCTTTATAAGTCCAAATTTTACATATGCAGTGCTTTTATCTGAAACAAATTTACATGCTAGAGAGGCCTCTAATGGACACGATGCCACGAGGCCTCTAATGGACACGATGTCAAGAAACAAACCATTTTTCAACTAATTTGGCTGGAAAGCTTCAGTGCTTCATGAAGTTTCATCTGGCCATCAAAAGTCAAAATAATAATCAAGATAGATAACAATGGCTAGGAATTGTAATAGATGGAGCAAGAGGGGCCAAAGTAACACTGCTAGTCCAGGCTATTTTAAGGGCAGAGTGTGCTTGCCAACAGGAGAGTTACATTAGTAAGGTGAGTTTGAGCAGGGATAGGTGCTGGACAGAAGGGTCATGTGATGATGTTGTGGGATGAGGACCAGGAGTTGCAGACATGGGAATGACATTTCCACAGGCAAAGAAGTTATAGAAACACCTCAAGGATGATCACTGGAAATGGGATGAAATTGTTTGTTGTTTCGTTATGGACTGCTAGCAGACTGGTGAGAAAAGAGGATTGAGTCCATTTTAGATTAAGGCTGTAACATAAAAAAGATGAAGGGATCTGAGTACTTTGTGAATGGACTGTATATCATGAATTATAATAACTAAAAGTGAATTTAGAAACTGAAACATCGCCTTGGTTAATTCTCTACAAATGTATAAAAATATCCTGAAGATGACTATAAGCTAGGAACTGTAAACCTACCTATAATTGATATGAAATTAGTTTGGTAGGAAAAATGGACTGATGGATCTGTAAGCATAGGCAACACTTTCTTTCCATGGACACTGACTGTTAAATCAAAGCCCAAGTGTGTAGTCTGTACACAGTATTAAATTTTGTGTCTTTCCTGTAGAGGTTGATCTGAATGACCCAAGTACGAAGGATGAACCTCATGACTACAGATTTGTTAAATGGCTTATCAAAGAGAAGGTAAGATTAAATGACTAGAAAATGAGATCTCTTCAAAGTGGCACTTGTTATTTATTGTTAAATTAACAGGATATGTTCTGTATGTTCTTTCAGGGTTTGAGCACTATCCCTCTATCTGCATTTTGCAGCCCAGAACACAAAGCAGACTTCCAGAACTACATTAGAATTTGCTTCGTAAAGGTGATTTGATATATGAATGTTTCAGAGTCTTCGAAGCCCATTCTTGTACCTTCAAAATACTTCGCAATTGTTCCTGATAAATTTACAGTTGATTAATAAAGTAGCTGCCAGTTATTCGCTTATTATTAGAAAGCTGCTCGAGAGAGTATGATGAATGCCATTTCATTATAGTGTATAATGAGGAAGATATTGTATCATATCACATTGCAACAGCGATTGGTCCCAGGGATTTTTTTTTTTCTTTTGCTATGAACAGGATGACTCAACCCTGAAAGCAGCTGAAGATATTCTGAGAAAGTGGAAGGATGAAAAAATACAGGATACTCATTCTGTCTGAGATGAGCTTTGCAAAGTGTATCTATGTCAAACTGCAATATAACGCTTGTTAAGCAAGCAAGTAGGGGAAAGTTATTTTATTGTAACCAGGTAAAAAGAGAGTTGTTTTAAATCAAGCTCATGCTAATAAATCAGAGTTCGTTATGGGTAGTCTCATGGCATGTATATCATTATGGTCACTCAACAATTGTAGCTGGATATCCAGGGTTCGGAGGTGTTGGGTAAAGGTGATATCAGAGATCTACAACAAGGTCCTCACTGACATCAGTCATTCCCTACTTTCTCAACAAACTGACAAACATTCTGAATGACAAGGAACACTGGCTGTTGTACGGGGTTCATATTCATAGAACCAGTTACATATGTAGCTAGCTTTCTATTTCACCCCTCCTTACCACCAGGAGCAGTGTATAACACCTCAATAATGTGTACCTACAATATCATGGAAAACAGGTTGCTCTTTAGGACTGCCCTGAAAGGGGCTCAGAGATGACTGCCCTGCTCAAACCAATGGGAATCTTATAAAATATGGAGAAATTGCATGGCAAATACCCTTCTAGCAGGAGCACAGACTTCCTGGCATGGTACACCTCTGCCTATGTCTTGCTAAGTGTATTGACTACACTTAGTCTGAGAATTAGATGCTGTCCAGTCCAAATGACACCAGAGGGCATCTACTGGGAACAGCAAAGAATGCTTTGAAGGCTTATCTTCATTGAAGGCATCAAGGTCAAGGCCATTCTGTCACAGCAGGCAATATGTTGACTTGGCACTGGCAAAAAAGAGTCTTTCTGCACCTCATTAAACCAGCCCAGTTGCCTGAGGAGATTCTGTGTAAGACAGATTGCTGCTTGACCTCATGCTGCCTCGTGCCGATGGATGATATAGCCGACTGTTACAATGTTGTCTGGGAGGGTCAGCACAGGGCAAAATCTGAGAACCAGAACGAACTTGATGGCCAGATGGATGGCACTGAACATCAGCTGGTTGATGAGAGAATGCCATCCCTCCAACCCAGAGTGCATGGTCTATTTTTGAAAAAGATAAGGAGCCCTTTTTAAAAAAATTAATAACAAATAAAAAAAACTTGCATACTACAGTTAAAAAGAATTGGAACCTGTTCATTTGTCTGTTTGCTACTATGGGTTTCATAGTGCTAGTTAGAGCATTACTTTGCTAGTGTCCTTTATTTTGTAACTCTCAGTTCTATACGGGATTATATAATAGGATATAAGTATGTATGTAGGCATGTATGATATACACTCACTGAGCACTTTTTAGTTACAACTGTACACCTACTAATTCATGCAATTATCTAATCGGCCAGCAGCTTCGGGTAATGTTCATATCAATCATCACAATGGGGAAAAAATGTGATCTCAGTGAGTTTGACCGTGGCATGATTGCTGGTGCCAGAGGGGCTGGTTTGAGTATTTCTATAAATGCTGATCTCCTGGTATTTTCACACAGCAGCAGTGTCTAGAGTTTACTCAGAATGTGTAATAAAGAAAAAACATCACAGTTCTGCAGAAGGAAATGCCTTGTTGATGAGAGAAGTCAATGGAGAATGGCCAGACTGGTTCGAGCTGACAGAAAAGCTACAGTAACTCAGATTACCACTCTGAACAGTTGTGGTGAGCAGAAATGCACAACACGTCAAACCTTGAGGCAAATGGGCCACAACATCAGAAGACCACATCTGTCAGCCAGGACTGTTGGGTGCCAACAGTATGAATCTATGGACCCAGCTTGCCTTGTGTCAACAGTCCAGGCAGGTGGAAGTGGTGTAATGGTGTGGGGAATGTTTTCTTGGCACACTTTGGGCCTGTTAATATCAATTGTATGTTACTATTGAAGTCAGCACATTGTTCGTCATGAAATATGTGCTGAAATGACACCAAGCATGACCATGAACTATACTGATACACCCATCTCTTAGGCAAACACTACCAAATAAATAGGTAAACCTTACTTAAAATCTTAATTGTCATCATAAACACGGCATTTGTTTTTATCATTCCAACTGTTTGGAACTGTGCCAATCACACAGTCTGTACACATTAAAAATTATAAAATTCATCCATCCATCCATCCATTTCTGTACCACTTATCCCACACAGGCTTGTGGGGGAGCCCTAGACTGGGTGCCAACCCATCATGGGGCACAATTGCACACACATTCACACACTATGGACAATTTGGAAATGCCAATCAACCAACAAATCATGTCTTTAGACTGGGGAAGGAAATGCCCAAAGCACGGGGAGAACATGCAAACTCTGCGCACACAGGGCAGAGGTGGGATTTGAGCCCACAACCCTGGGGGTGCGAGGCAAGCACGCTTATAAAATATATACAGTTAATTTCAAAGTTGACACCCTTGGTAAGGATGGTTAATTTACTAAAAAAAAGATTGTGACTAATTACTCGTACACTGAATTTATAATATGAATATCTAATATGAGAGAAATTGACCATTAACTGAAGAAAATTTATTCAAGGAAAAAAAAAAAACCTTATCAAAATATAAATTTAACAAAACCACATGCCATAATTATTGGCATCCCTGCATTTAGTGTTTTGTGCAACCTTCTGCATCCCTTTGCAACACATCAGAACTGCATCTTCTCCTATAGCGCATGATGAGAATACAGAGCACTTCTCATTACATCATCTCTCCAGGTGCTCCAGGGTTCTGTGTCCTCTCTTGTGCATTCTCCTCTTCAGCTTTAGTTCCCTGGGTCTTTGGAGGAAAAACAGCCCAAAAACATCACAGATCCTCCACCATACATCTTGCTAATTGCCTAACCGTTTGCCTGCCTCAAATTTCTGAGTATTGCCTAGTGCTTTGTTTGCTATGTTGGTTTTAACAAAGCCAGACATTCACTCGTGACCCTCTTTTGACTTCATGAAGCCATAGAGGTGAAATGTTGCCTAGCTACATATACTATATTAAACTTGGTTTTTAACTGTAGTATCAAAGGACTATCGAACCAAGGCTACTTTTGCTAACTAGTCATCTCTTACCAGCCAATATTTCCCTTTAAGTAGTTTAGTAAATTTTCTGAGAGAAAAAAACCCAAAGATGCTACATATGCTTGGTCTGAGAGAGAGAACGAGAGATGCTGATATGCTTTATTATATCATTACTGGTTTATAAAACAAACAAAAAACTCAACATAAATTAAACACAAGCAGTGGGACACTTTCAAAGCTCTACTTCCAGCTCCAAGAAGTGTAATTTTCTCTTAGGCAAGGTTGTCTCTTACTGCACCACGTGAAGCATATAAATCATCTTTGAGTAACCATCATTCCGGTTTCTCTCCAGCATGTGATCTCAGCATGTGCTCTCACAAGGGAATTGACAATCCAAACTTAACAGCTGGTCCATGCAGAGAAAAATAGAGTGTCCCACCAGGAAAGCTCCCAAACTACTTCATAGTCAACCTTGTACATTGTACACTGTTCTGATTTGATTTGATGTGCCGACAATATGCTCTTCATGTTTCAGCATTTAAACTAAACTAAAATAAGGCTCAGCCATGTTAAAATATAGCAGTACAACAAAATGCTGACTAGAACTTGAACTGCAAAGAATTAATTACTAAACATATATAATCTTATAGTATAATGCTGACCTTATCACCACAAAGTTGTGTTTTATAGGAAATTACAGTACAGTAGGAATATACTATACAGTAGTAATTATTATTTAGTACTATTAAATGTTCAGCTATAAAAACCTTTCCTGTAATAGACAAATAATAAAAGATTTAAAAGCAAGCAAAAGATTCAAATTATTTTAGTGTACTTAACAAATGCACTCAGAGAGGAATTAATTAGGTTTAAGTCTGTGTATATTATCCATATGGCTAAGGATGTAAGCATTGTAAGTCTTTCCCTGAAGGTATCATTTAAATACTGGAATGTTTAGAACAGTGGTGTTAAATGACGATTTACTTTGGAAGACATCAGTCATTCACATGATCTGAAAAACAATGTAGGGTAGATAAATAGCAGATCTTCTCAGTACTTAATGTAATGAGAGGCCTGATGAATATTAGAGTCAGTCCTATCTACAGAGCTGCCTTTTACTTGTCTGGTTAATATTTTTTATCTGTTTCTATTTTTTATCAGTCTCTGGTTTCTGCAGAATTTCAGCTGTTTTGGTAAGCAGAATTTTGCAAGAAGTTTATGCTCAAGCTTAACATGAAGATTTGATTACAACTGTATGGTTTAGCATTTGTATACATGAGCATAACAATTTATTGTTTTAATTTAATTAGTTTAGATAATTATTTGTACCAGTTTATATGCTTAAACTCAACATGCTGTGTGATTCTAATGATTTAAATTACAAAACTATAATTGCTTTTTTTTTTACAGACTATATCCTGACACATGTTCATATTTTTTTAGACCATGTCACGCAAGCTCCATACACCAAGGACTGAGGCAATCAACAAGCACATGTGGTAATAATTTACTCGTTTTTTTTTTTTATACAATTTTTTTTTAAAACCTCCAACAGTAACCACAGTATAGCTGTAGAAGAGCTCCCTGGTTAAATTAATTGCTTTATTGCTTTTATTACTTGCTGTTTTAAGGCTGTAAAACATTTTGTTCTTAATTTTCTTAATAAATAAAATGTACTTATATCTGAATTAATTAATTCATTCATTCATGTCAAAGCAGTAACTCCTTTATCCTGGTCAGGGTCACACAGGATCCAGAGCCTTTCCCAGGAACACTGGGGGCAGGGTGGGAAAATTCACCCCAGATGGGACACCAGTCAATCACACACATTCACACCTAGGGGCAATTTAGCAGTCTGCCTACCTCTGCATGTTTTCGGGCAGTTGGAGGAAATTCATGCAAACTAGATACAAACATGCACAGATAAAATCTTCTCATGGACAGTGTGAACCAGGGACCCTGGAGCAGTGAGGTGGCAACACTACCCGTTACATCCAAAATTGGAACAAAATTTTCAAAAGTTGGCAAAAGAAAATGCAGGTGTGTGTGTGTGCATGCGTGTTTTAAAGCTGTTATGCAAATATTTTGGAAAGGGTGCACTAAAGTGTTAACCAAGCACACAGTCACAGGGCTAAATCCAAAAACTGCTTTCTACTAGAATAAATAGTAGTCTATGTTAACATATGTCACACGTGGTACCACCGATTTAGTAACTGTTGTCAACCAACCAGCTAAACATTTAACAACCTCAGTTAAGCTCTACTGGTTACCACGACAGCTGATATTAATATGTGGCCAAAACCAATATATAGTACATGGCATAGAATTTGAACACACTATGTAGTATGGTATGCAGTTTAAGATATAGCCTTGAAGAGACTTGAAAACTCACCAAGGAAAAGTAGCTAAGTCATCATCTTTAAAAATGCTCTTTTTATCATTCTTGTTACGTGTTCTGTTCATGGCAACTTTTCTGTGACATTTAGATTTGTTTTTGTTGTTTTGTTGTTCTTGGCATTTCATAGGTTCTAGCTTTTTCACATGCACAAACAAATTCAATGAAAACAGATGGATAGAAATTCCAATAATACTTGTAAATTATTTAATGCCCAGAATTCGTTTGTCAGTGGCTAGGTATAGTATAGGTATATAGTAGGTTTTCAGTATTTTTGCCAGTTGTAACTGCTAATGTTTCGCTGGTAGGTTGGAGTTTACCCAACTAGCTGCTGAGTACAAAGCAGTGAACCTGGGCCATGGACTCCCTGACTTCCCTCCTCCCAGTTTTGTCAAGGAGGCTCTTTGCAATGTCATCACTGGGGGCAATAGTATACACCAATACACACGCATCCTTGTAAGACAAAGATTTTCTTTGTTAGTTTATTCATCAACTTACATTCATGCCTTCTTCAGTCATTGGATTTGTTAGCTTACATTTATAGCATTGTCTAAAATAAAAGTGCAGTCTGTAGTGCTTGCTTTAGTCTTTTATTGCCATTTATATGAAAACTAAGCCCAGAGATTGTCCTCTTTTTTATTAAATTAACCAAGCTTAATCACCACAGGGCCATCCACCTCTTGTAAAGATCCTTGCCAAATTCTTTGGGAGGATTTTGGGCCTGGAAATAGATCCCATGCAGGACGTGCTGGTTACTGTGGGAGCCTATGGAGCCCTTTTCTGTGCGGTTCAGGCTCTGATTGCTGAAGGTGATGAAGTAAGTTCAGTAAAGCAATATTTATCAATCTTTGACTATAATTTAATAATTGACAGTTTAATTTAAAAAATCTGTGTTTCTGATCTTATATTAAATTGATGTTATATCAAATTGAATTTGAACATTATTATTATTAACAGTATGCCCTGGTAGCCTCATGTAATTGTCTTTGTCTACTCTCTTGTATCTCTCATGTGTGATCTCTTTTACAGGTAATTATCATGGAACCTTTCTTTGACTGCTATAAGTCCATGACAGTAATGGCGGGAGGAAAACCTGTCTACGTGCCCCTCAGACCTGTAAGTGTTCACTTTGAAAAGCTGTAATGAAATGTTGTTTGGGTAGAACGGATTTCTTTATTCATCACCTAATTTTTTTTACGCATAAAAACATTGGGATGCTTGTCTGTATCTTACAGCTAAAGGTCACTGGTCCAACTTTGTCCAGTGCTGATTGGGTATTGTGTCCTGAAGAGCTGGCCAGTAAATTTACCTCTCATACAAAAGCTATCATCATTAACAATCCCAATAATCCATTAGGCAAGGTGAGTTATGCCTATTTACCTCCAGAGCAGGGACGGTCAGTCGATACTGAGATATTGATACTTTTAATCCTTGTATTTCCTTTTAAAAATCCTTCCTAATATAAAAATATAAAAACTGTGTGCTTATTATTTTTTTTTAATAAAAAAGAATGAGGCCCTTCTGTCATCTCTCTCTGTCTGCTGGTCTGTTTCAAACACACACACACACACGGCCAGACAGGCACACAGAGTCAAATGATAGAGAGAGCGAATGCATATTGTAAGTGATATGGCTCAAATGAAAAGTAGCAGTGTTTGGATTTATTTTACATCCACATCCAATAATACATCCAATAATAAATGAGTGAAGTAAAATGTGACACAAGGCAGAAGTGTATTACTGCAGTGGCAATATCACAAACCAGATTAAACTTATTAAAACTAAATTTAAAAAAGTTCCCGGAAGTAATAGCAGCAGTTTTCTTTTTTGTTTAATTATTTTTTATGATTTCGTTTTTTAGTATATTGAATCAACCCACAGAGATCAATTATTGGTTTATATTATATGGTCCAATGGTTACCGTCCAAAGAAGCGCATTTAGTAAGGCCGCATTATTATAACTACTGGCTAATAGAAAACATCATAAATAATTACAAACCAGTGAATCATATGAAAATTAAACCATGAGGAAAACAATAGTACAGATTTTTGAATTAGCTTATTTTCATTAGTGATCTACACATTATTTTACAGGTATTTCAGAGGGAAGAGTTGCAGATGCTAGCTGACCTGTGTATAAAGCATGATGTTATTTGCATCAGTGATGAGGTGTATGAGTGGCTAACATATGATGGAGCACAACATATAAAAATAGGTAAGAACACAAGTTTCATGTGGATTTAGAGATATTACACATAATGGTCTTTAAAGCTTAAAGCCTAGACAACATCCTTACATTTGGTTAGGTTACAGCATTTCAGCACATTTAACCTGTTCTTCAGTTGTTCTTTACAATACATTTATAGCATTTATAGCATGTGATACATGATGCAGTAATAAAGAGTTGCTCAAATGTCTTTAACCTATGAGGAATGATCTGTTTGGATTGGCCTGTTTTTCCACTGCAGCTAGTTTTGCTGGTATGTGGGAGCGCACTGTCACTATTGGGAGTGCGGGCAAGAGCTTTAGTGCCACAGGATGGAAGGTAAAATGGAGGAACAATATGATAAATTGCCACTTTTCTGGTATGCTGCTGGCTTGTATCATGTATCTTGGATAAAATATTCATTTGAAATACTAACTTTGCATTTTTAAACAGAATGATATTAAATGACATATAAGACTGCAGTGTCAGTGCTAGTAATAAATTAGGTGGAAGATATAGAATATTTCTAATGTACTTGTCATGAAGATCCATCTTAGTCTTCAATAGCAATATCAAATCTGGGATTGTTCATTTTAATTTAGTGTGATTGTGACATTAACAGTATAGGCTATCCTGTTTGCAAAATCTTCAAAACATATTTCGTGGAAGGTCAGTACAGAAAAATGTGTGGTAGCTTAAAATTTTCTCATACTGGTGTAGCATTGCATGGGTATATCATCAATGTAGCATATAGAGTGTGGTTTAACGTGGTCTGCACTGGGAGTGAGGTGTTTAAGGACAAGCTAAAGGGGTAATAGCTTTGGGAATCGGGTAGGTTTGAATCATTTTTATTTAACCTTGGATCTGACCATGGTCTATTGGAGTACCTTGTACCCCTTTTGGTTTGCACCAATTTGACAGCTGCTCTGTGTGCTAGCTATATTTTAGCAAAAAATCAAATTTAGATAATGTATAGTAATGATTGGCCATTGCACATGTGAGGGTAGTCTTGAAGCCCTTGAGACAATCCAGCCTGACAGATAACCCCGCAAAGCATTTACGCATAGGAGGCACATAATTCTTTTTTAAGCCCAAAAACATTGAAAATAGTGTTTTCCCCCCTTTGCTGTCAACTGCAGTATGATGTAACATAAAAACAAGATACAATTTAAAAAAATTAACATATAAAAAGAAAGATTCATACAATGATATTTAAATGAGAATATGGCAAGCATTCAAATAAACATCTGATAGGAGTCTAGTTTATTGCCAATTATATTGCTCTCTGAACAGTCCTAGTTATAACTATTACTTTAATCACTGCACTGTACTTTAATCAACATTTTTCTTTATTTAATATATGACAGCTAATATGACAGCTAATAAAATAGCATTTTATTTAGTACTTAATTACTAGTTATTTAGTATTAGACACAAAGTGGCAGAAAGCAATAAGGGTGAAAAACCCTACTGTTGAGTTGCAGTAAATGACTGGACAGGCCAGTCCATTTTGATCTGTTGAATTTATAAATTAGTATTGTCAATTCTATGTGCTCTCCTGTAAGGAAAATGTGCCCACGGTTTGAAGGATATGCTGATCAAGCACTTATCTGCTAGAGCCACGTCTCTTCCAATGTCCTCCATGTGGAAAAAACCTTTCCATGGACCTTACAGGGACTATACAATTAATTAATTAATTATTGTGCCATTTATGTATTTAATATTGCCCTCAAATGGAATTCCATAGTGTTTTGAGTGTACTCATAATGGCCAAAACATGATTTTCAGGGTGACATATTGTGTTACAACTAATTGTCAGACTGTAGTTCTATCTGAGGTCTGACTACCAGTGTGCACAATTTCTTTATTAATTTGCCACTCTGCTCACTTATCTGTGCACATACTTAACTATATGTTAAATGTATATGTATATGTATATGGTCTAATATATATTGCTGTTACTATTGCTCTGCATTGTCTGTATATGTAGTCACCATTGTTTTCCAAGTCAAATTTCTAATACAAATTTTAAAGTAATTCTGATTAGCTGTGTTGTTTAATCATTGTGACCCAGTTTTCTAATCCTTTCTACTCACGTTCAGTTGGGCTGGGCAATAGGAGCAGGACACATCCTTAAACACCTGCAAAGCATTCATCAGAACTCTGTATACCACTGTCCCACTCCTACTCAGGTAAAAGTATGGTCTGTCTCTTTTACAGTAATCTATCTATCTATCTATCTATCTATAGTAGAAATTCTTATATTTCAAATGGGCACCGTAATATGACTCTAAAATGAACATGAACAAACAGATTATAAGACGTAAATACTGTCAACTCCAAAATTATTGGCACTGTTCAAGAGAATATTCCAAAATTATTCCATAAAATCAACATTACACACAAGGACAACTTTATGACATTTTGGCTCAATTGCTTATATAGCCAAGCCCACTGTTATTCGGGATACACCATAACTAAAACTACAAGGCAAGGTAAATACAGCACAGACAGGAATGGGACCCAAGATTAAGAGCAAACAGATTATAATATAATATAATATAATATAATATAATATAATAATTCTAGAGATACTGGGATCTAGAAAATTGTAGAACTCAAGTGCATGGTAAGGTCCAAGGCTGCACAAAGACTAAGTGAATGTCTCTGATGATGTCAGGTCTTGGGTCTTTGGACTCAGGCTCAGTATTAATAAAAAAGGGTATTGGCTGTAGTGTTCTTTGATCTAAGATGATATGAAATGGTAACTGTAGAACCCATTGTGTACGTGGGAACAATGACTCGTGAGACAGGCGACTCTTTATGGAGCTTCCTGTGTCCTTTTTCTTTTCTATGCATGCTTTTCAGCCCTTCTGTTCTTGTGAACACAAAAAGTTCAGCTCAGCCTGGCTCTTGCTCTCTCGTGCATGGCATTCTCCTGGAAGGACAAACAAAACATACATAAGTAAACTCCATGATCACACACAGGTGAGAATCATCATGTGTTACCTCCCGGTTCATCCCGCCTCCTCTCCATCCTCGCTGCCACAGTAACACTGACACGTATAATAAACATGGTCCACCTGGCTTGGCAAAGAGTAAGACAAACGAAGATCTCAGACCAGTACACTGATAAATAAAACTCTTTTTTCCCCCTAAAAAATGTTATGCCTGTAAAGCTGTAAAGAATTTCCAATATAGACAAACAGATACCTGAGATGACTAGGTAATTTGCTTTACTAAGGGTTCACTCACCAAAACTTGAGACTGGACCTTACAGGCTTTTGGTAGGCAGAGACACAACCCTGCCTAAAACCACCCCTGACTCTGTTAACTCTGTTCCAAGAGGTGTTAAGTGTTTCTTGCCAATCGCCACAGGCTTGGGGGCAATGGCTGCTGAGTTATTGGACTGCCTAGTGGGTTGACAATGGTGCCGTTCTTCTAGCAGATTGTTCAGCCAGATAGCTAGGGAGAAAATCTGGTCAAGGGTTCACAATCGTTCACAAACTGAAAATTTTGGGCATGCACACCACCGGAATACTTGGCAAAAATGGGGTCTAAATACTAGGAAATAACCTCATATCCTCTGTAAAAAAGGGTCTGATTTAAGGCTGCCTTGGGGTGTGTGTGTTGGCCAGTGGTCCAGGGCTCTTGTGAAGAATAATGTCACTGTGAATTCAGGAGGTTAGGACTTGTTACATAAGTTCCATAAGTGGAACTTTCAATGAGATAATGTCCCCAAAATATACATCTACACTGACACAAAATTACAAAATCAGTATTTAGCAATTTACATTTCAGTCTCAGAATTTGAACACTGCTGGAAACTTGTGGTTGGTATTGAAAAGGGCAGCATACATGCACAAAACATAGGAATAAAATGTGTTAAAAGTGTTCTCCAACCTTGTTAGACATTATGGGAAGACACTCAGTGCTGTTTTTCTTTCCATGGGAGGCTGCCCAAAATATTAAGCATGGGGATGTTGTAATGAACTCCAAGTCCCAGCAGTTTTAAACTGCTGTTTTCAGTGCTCTGTGTAGTCTTTGGTCAGTCTAATTTTCTATTAGACCATTTACACTGATTGTGTTTATGCTCACCTCCTTTCTCTCTATCAGTCTTGTGTTTTCAAGTCATTTAAAAAAAAATAATAATAAAAAAATAAAAAAACATTAAGAAGTCTTATTCCAAGCTCTCTTTGTTACAGATTCAAGACAATGTTCTGCAGTGAAATTTCACACTCTACAAGTGTTCTCCAACCTCGTCATTACAGGAACAACGCTGGAGAAGCACATAATTTTAAAGATATTTTTTTTCTAGAGAGAAATTTGCACTAGTTTTGAAATAACAGTTGCTTAAAATTATAGTGTTCATATGTTTAATCTTGATTAATTATTGCTCATTTTTGTACAGGGTACCAATAATTCTGGAGTTGGATGCATATGCATTAAACTATTAAGTATAACATGACTATACAAAATAGTACAATCTAACAAATGGCAAAATCTGAGTGGTACAGTGCAACTTAGAGTATTTAAGCAATTTTATTATTTATTTTTCTTTAGCTAATGCCACATATTAGATTATGACATTGCAGTATACTATATGAGTACAGAATTGTGGACTATTTGTTTGTGTAGGAGGCTCTAGCACTGTGTTTCCAGAGAGAATACATCATGTTTGGCACAGAAGAAAGCTACTTTAGACAGTTACCAAAGCAGCTCCAAGCCAAATGCCAAAGGCTAGCCAACTGTATGAGCAGTGTGGGGCTGCAGCCCATCATGCCTGAGGGTGGCTACTTTATGATGATGGACATCTCCAACCTGAGTGAGTATCATATCAAATTGTATGTCAGCAGTAGTAGTAATACTAGTAGAAAAGACAAGATGTCTGGACATAATCCTGAACATGTTCAAAATTATAATACATAATTTTACCACAATTCCAAGAAGAGAGCTTGAGATTGACAAATGGATCAGATCCCTGGCAGCAGTGTTACAATCATTGTACCAGTCTGTGGTGGTGAAGCAGGAGCTCAGTTTGAGGACAAAAAGCTCTCCATGTAGCAGTCAATCTACATCCCTATCCTCACCTATGGCCACAAGCTATGGGTAGTGACCAAAATAATAAGGTTGAGTGTATGGGGGCAGATATGAGGTTTCTTTGCAGGATTGCTGGACTCTCCATGATAGGGTGGCTGGATGCCCCAGGGCAGACCTCGGACCCACTGGAAAGATTAGATCTCACAGTTGGCCTGGCAATGTCTGGGGATCCCCCACGATGAGCTGGAATCTGTGACTCGGGATAGAGAGAAGTCTGGGCTAACTCATTCTGCTTCCAGTGCGACCCCCACAAGGAAAATGAATGAATGAATTTTAACGCAATTCCATTTGCTTGACTTACTCACCAAGTGACTTACTAGAAACTTATATCACTAAATCACGATATCACTTAAAACCTTAATAATCATATCATGCAATAATCATCAATTACAGCAGAAACATACTGTATTAAACCTGTCCTGGGTTGAAATGAACCCTCAGTGGACTCTATTTATTCCTGTTCATCTTTTGCTACTTCCACTGAATTCATAATAGAAAGATTCATTAAGGTTCATTTTTACCCTAAAAGTAAGTGAGAATGCCCTGGAGATTGACCATAAGTTTCAATAATTAGAACTGATACACTTTTCTAATAGCTAAAGCTATTAGAATAACGCATGGTCAGTCAGTCAGCAGTATATGCAGATGCATGCATTTGTAAGCATACCCATGCCTGGATTCAGTGGAGTCTCAGCCTTGTTAAATCCAAAACTAGTCCATTCCTGGTATTAAATTTAATGTATCCATCCTGTAGAGGTTGACCTAAATGACCCAAATACTAAGGATGAACTCTATGACAGCAGATTTGTCAAGTGGCTTATTAAGGAGAAGGTAAGAATAAATCACTAAACAAAACAATACATTTTCGGAGGGACACTTGTAACATTCAACTGCAAAATTAACAGGATGTTTTATTTGTTCCTTTTAGGGTTTGGGCACTATCCCTGTATCTGCATTTTTCAGCCTGGAACAAAGAGCACACTTCCAAAATTACATTAGAGTCTGCTTTGTCAAGGTGATGAGATTAATGCAAGTTTCAGATCTAATGATAATAATAATAATAATAATAATAATACCCTAGCTCTTATGTGGTCTATTTAAATATCTTTGATGTTTAGGTTTTGGGTATCTCTGAGGAATAGTATGCTAGAGTTAATGGCAGTGCCTTCATTTAGTGGATATGTTGTTTTAAATGACTATTGCATCACTATTTCTAAGAAAATAAATATCAAAATACATATTAAATCCCAGTGACATGGTTAATAAAGCTTATAACATTCCGTTTCTTTGCTCTGAACAGGATGATTCAACCCTGGATGCAGTAGAAGACATTCTGAAACAGTGGAATGATTATATCAAAATGGGATAAAACTAATTCTGTTCAAAAAAATAATCTTTTGCATAGCATGTCTGAGTCAAATTGGAATATATTCTCCCAAGCAAGCCTGACTCAGCTCACATTAATCACAATAGAGGAATCTACGCTTTTAAATGAAATACATATTGGGGGATGTGGGAAATTCAGCAGTCCTATTGTGTTTTATCCATACTTAAAACCTTTTTTATCCATAATTTTACAGTTTAGGGCAAATGTTTGCATCCCCCATTGTTTCTGGATGAAAAAGGAAAATGTTACCTCTATTTTACAGTTAATCCACAAAAAACCCTGCAGCAAAAGAGCAATTCAAAACATAAGGCATAAACAACAGACAAAATAGTCTTATAACCAAAAGCAAGAAGACAAATTATTGTCATGTCACTCCCTCTGCTAGTGTTCGACATCTAGTAGTGTTATAACATATATTAGAAAGAATGGGGGGACAAATATTACTGAGAAGATAGAAAAGCTGCGCAGAGGATACAACAAAGGGTGGAGGCAGTTACAAAGGCAAACAGCAAGCATAGAAATAATTAGAGAATATTTATATCACATTCAGAAGAGGAGATTGGACTGATTTTGATTTTTTTCCTTATTACTATCTAACATGCATGATTAACAAACCATATTTGTTATTAGTGATAATCACAGAACATGTAACACGCATTAAATGTGTTGGTTAAGACATATTGCTTCATCTCTCTCATTAACTAACTGTATGCAAACTTTTGCAGTCGACTGTATGCAATTTTTGCCTCAAAATCAAAATTCAGATCCAGTATTAACATTTACATTTGCTGTTGTCATTTACATTTGGATTTGGGAACTTCATGGTTTTATTTAAATGGAATGCAAACTGGACGAATAGAAAATATATTATCTGAACCCCACATTGAATATACTGTATTTAACAGAATTATGCATTAATGGTCTTAAAATAATATCTGAAATGCTAGATACTCTCTAGGTGTGAATGAGACAAGCATTATTAAAGGGACAAGCATTAGTAAAGGGAGAAGAGACTTGTTTTTCTTTCTTTTTAATGCTTAACATGTTACTGAATAAATCTGTTGCTATTTTTAATTCTTTGAAAACAATAAAATTTTATGTTTGTCAGTAAGTCATGATGTGGGCTTATTTGAAACACACATGGACTTAAATGGTGCCATAGCCATGCCAGACTTTTGACTTACCGATCAGCAATAACATTAAAATCAACTGCCTAATATTGTAGGTCACCTTTGTGCTGCCAAAACAGCTCTGACCCGTCGAGTCATGGACTCCACAAGATCTCTGAAGGTGTGCTGTGGTATCTGGCACCAAGACGTTAGCAGCAGATCCTTTAAGTCCTGTAAGTTGCGAGGTGTGGCCTCCATGGATTGGACTTGTTTGTCCAGCACATTCCACAGATACTCGATTGGATTGAGATCTGGGGAATTTGAAGGCCAAGTCAACACCTTGAACTCTTTGGCATGTTCCTAAAACCATTCCTGAACAATTTTTGCAGTGTGGCAGGGCGCATTATCCTGCTGATAGAGGCCACTGTCATTAGGGAATACCATTGCCATAAAGGGGTGTATTTGGTCTATAACAATGTTTAGGTAGGTGTTACATGTCAAAGTAACATCCACATGAATGCCAGGACCCAAGGTTTCCCAGCAGAACATTGCCCAGAGCATCACACTGCCTCTGCTGGCTTGCCTTCTTCCCATAGTGCATCCTGGTACCATCTCTTCCCAGGTAAGCGACACACATGCCTGGCCATCCACATGATGTAAAATAAAACATGATTCATCAGACCAGGCCACCTTCTTCCAGTGCTCCATGGTCCAGTTCTGATGCTCATGTGCTCATTGTAGGTGCTTTCGGTGGTGGACAGGGGTCAGCATGGGCGCAATGACCAGTCTGCAGCTATGCAGCAAGCTGCGATGCACTGTTTGTTCTGACACCTTTCTATCCTGGCCAGCATTAACATTTTCAGCAATTTGTGCTACAGTAGCTCTTCTGTGGGATCAGACCAGACAGGTTAGCCTTCACTTCCCACGTGCATCAGTGAGCCTTAGGCACCTGTGACCCTGTCGCCAGTTCACTGGTTGTCCTTCCTTGGACCACTTTTGGTAGGTACTAACCACTGCATACCGGGAACACCCCACAAGACCTGCCATTTGGGAGATGCTCTGACCCTGTCGTCTAGCCATCACAATGTTGGCCCTTGTCAATGTCACTCAGATCCTTACGCTTGCCCATTTTTCTTTCTTCCAACACATCAACTTTGAGAACTGACTGGTCACTTGCTGCCTAATATATCCCACCCCATGACAGGTGCCATTGTAACGAGATAATCAATGTTATTCACTTCACCTGTCAGTGGTTTTAATGTTATGGCTGTTGATGTATAGTAGGTTTGGAAAGTATTCAGACCCCTTCAGTTTTTACACATTTTATTGTTATAGATTTAATATCTAACAACAGGCCTTTAAATATATTTGCAGAATTATTAAAAATAAAAAATGGAACCCTCTCATTTAGATAAGTATTCAGACCCTTTATTCCATATATTGTGGAAACACCTTTGGCAGCTGTAATTGCTTCCACAAAGTCTATCCAAGCTTTGCACAACTGGATTTGGGACAGGCAGATCCTGGCAGAAAGATGAACCTTTGCCCCAGTCTGAGGTTGTGTGCACTCTAGAGCAGGTTTTCTTCAAGGACCTCTCTATATTTGGCTGCAGTTATCCTTCCCTCAATTCTGACCTGTTTCTCTGTCCCTGCCACTGAGAAGCAGCCCCACAGCATGATGCTTCCATCACCATGATTAACCATAGTGATGGTATTAGCTAGTTGAAGCGCAGTACCTGGTTTTTGCATTTGGAGTTCAGCCCAAAGAGTTCAATTCCATCTAGTGACTCTACCATAAAGCTCTCATTGATGGAGTATTTCTGAGACGGCTGTCCCCCCAGCAGTTTCTCCCATCTCTGTGAAGGATTTTAGCCAGATTCGAGCTCTATGAGCAGTCCTGGTGGTTCTAAACATCTCCCATTTCACAATGATAGAGCCCCTCTGATCTTGGGAACATTCAAAGCTTTAGAAATAGCTTTATACCTTTCAATTTGATCACGGGGGTCTACGGAGCGTTCCCTGGACGTGCTTTGGACGTGAATTGTAGGACCTTATACACACAGGTGTGTGACTTTCTAAATCATGTCCAGTCATGTGAATTTGTTACAGGTTTACTCCAGTCAAGCTCTCAAGATAAGCTTTATTTTGAGAGACATCTCAAGATAATTCAAAAAGGATGCACCTGAACTCAATTTAGCAGGCCAAGGGTCTGAATACTTATTTAAATGAGAGGTTTTAGTTTTTTATTTTTAATAAATTTCTAAAAACATGCTTTCACGTTGTCATTTATAGATTATTGTGTATAGATTAAAAATCGATCAAAAAGTAAATTTAATCTATTTTAAATTTGAAATGGTCTGAATACTTTCCCAACCCAGTATAGTAGATGTAGTAAAAGTTACGCACAAACAAAGTAAACAAAGAAACAGGATGTTTTGGACAAATATCCTTCCTTCATCATCTTAATACCACCGACAGCCCCAGAAGCACTTGTAATTCTATTGTAATTCTATACACACTTGCCATCTTTAAACCACTCTTACGACTGTAACCATTTAATATGTGACTAATATGTAGATAATGTATGTTTATGTCTTATTTGTAATGTTGTTGAGACAGAACACGCAAATAAGAATTTCACTGCATATTGTACACTGTACTTGTGCACACGATAAACCTGAAACAAACTTTATGGTCAACAGAGAATTAATTCATACACGGAAAGAGTTCAGGGATGCACGCCTCACACTTCCTGTCCCTGTTTCCTTTCCTTGAGTTTTCTACTCGCTTCCTCAGAGGGTGGCGCTAAGACGCGAAAAATGATCTTTTTAATTGGGAGGTTTTATTTTTTCGGGGGACTTTTATGCGCACCCGGAAATAAGACGAGTTAAGGCCCTGTCCCATTTCTAACCCCTACACCCTAAGTTCCGCCTTCAGGACCGCACTTTGGTGACGTAGCGAAAGCGTAGGTGCGCGCGTACGAGGGCGTTTTAGTGTAAAATGAAAGGATTGGGACACAAGCGGCGCGCTTGCTGTGTGTCTGTGGCTGTCGGTCTTCAGCACTGCGCCCGCCGCTTCAGGTAGGGCTCGTATGTGGGAAGATGGCGACGGATAAACATAAACATGAAGGCAGAGTGAAAATTGGACATTACATTCTAGGAGACACGCTTGGAGTGGGGACATTTGGCAAAGTTAAAGGTAATTCCTAGAGCAAATTATGTGCTTGAGTTTTAATTGCACCGTTCAGCTTGATCAAACACTGAATGCGACTTAAGCTAGTAAACTAGCTAACGAGTTAGCAATGTAGCTAAAGCGTTTATTGCTTAATAGGTAGCATATTAAGTAGATAGCTATGTAGCTAACTTTGGTGGAAGTCAACATAGGTCTTAATACAACTTAATCAGGATCTGGTTAATTCGACATTTCTAGAGTTCTGTGTATAACTTGCAGTGTTGCCACTGGCTTCAGTTAAACTGTTGCCTTGGTGCGGTTACAGCTAGTTGCGGGCTAATAGAGCTAACTAGCTTCCGGAGAAAAATGTTATACCCTGGTGGTTGTTTTATGAAGCCGTGTTAAGGGTTGTAGAATGTCCCATTCAGAGCAACACGGATGTATTTTAAGGTCACATAGCTAACTGGGGTCTTCCAAATGTATTAGTTATTATTTATTCTTTTTCTACATGTATAGTGAGTTTCTCACTGTAACATAAAACTGTAAATCTGCAAGTTTTTATCCATCAAACTGGAGGTTAATGAGTGGCGGCTGTGCTAGTGGTCGCTCTTATTTGTCCTCTGTAAAGCTAATTAGCAAGCGTTCCCACAAGAAATAGTATTTGTATTAGTATTAAACCTTATAACTAGTCGTGAATACATGAACTGTTCTGCAGCCCATGGGGGGAAAAAGTTTTTTTTTTAAAATTTAATTTAATTTTTTAATTTTTTTATTTTTATTTATTTATTTTTTTAAAATGTTGTGTCACGTTGTTTACAGGCCCCAGCAGTGAGCTCTGATTGAGCTGATAAGGAGCTGCACAGGAAATCATAAAACTATGAGCAGATTTAAAACACTGTAAACATAATTCTCAGCATTACATAAAAGCACACATTTATTCCACATTAAAAGTGAGCTCACAGCTTTGCAGATGCAATAAAATCATTTCTTTGTTGGTTTCTTTTGAACCAAATACTTCTATGACTATTACTTATACTCATCTGATACTCATCTATTACTAACAGTAATCTAATACTCATCTAATCTAATACTTTTCTATTTCCAGCCTATGTAGCAGATAGGGATGCACCGATTTTCATTTTTGTTCCTGATATGGGTATTGATATCCAGTGATGATCAGATACTTGGAAGTGTGGTGTGGTGTAATGGCGACAAGCTTTAAGACAATTCGTGTCTTCAGCTCACACTCGAGCTCTGTGTTGTCAGTCAACTTCGAATGTGTTCACAGGATAAAATACTTCAGTGAATTGTTTTGGAAAATATTTAAAATCCGACCCAGTACCAGGTCGCAGCTTCAGGGAAATATCAGGCTTAGAACAAATCATCACTTTACTGAATTTTACAATTCAACATTTTTACCAATTAGCCTTTTTTCATTTCCTTACTGATTTTTGAAAGTGTTCTTTTTTTTTTTTTTTTTTTTTTTTTGTGGCTGTTAGGGTTTCCCTGATGTTGTCAGCATTTGTGACACAATCCTTTAAAAGGGGTAATTGAATTCATGTCAGGATTTTCATTTCATATATCTGTTTTAATAGACAAGACCTTCAAATCCAGTGAAGCATCTGTCACTATAAATTAGATCATGTGTTCATAGATGTGTCTTTATATGTGAGAATTTGTGAACAAGGCTTTGTTTACCCTGTGAGCTCTTTATATTCACAAATGCCTGCGCAAACATGGTCCTCATTCTTGCTTTCTCATGCTGATAAATGAAGATCTCCTTCAGCTGGCTGTATTTTAGTTGCGCATGTAGAATGTTTCCTGACGAACATACAGGATGGTTAGTCATTTACAGTTCCCTTTGTGTGCGTCTGTGTGTGGCAACTTAATGAATATAATAACAGTGTCTGAAAACTATATTTGTGTATAAATTCTGTTGTGTGTTCAGTGGTTTTGCTATGGAATAGACTGAGCAGACTGGAGGCCATTTACCCGAGTCGATGAGCCACTCCACTGTGCTTGACTGGCTGCCAAGTTAATGTGTTACCAGAATCCTGCTCAGATCAACAAATCGGCACGTTCTGTCTTTGGTCTCTCTCTGTTCTTTCACCTTTTCTATTGATCTCTCTGTATTTGTGCCCACATTAGATACAAAGTACCTGGAATGCAGAATTTAAAGGGTTTTTTTGGTCACTTCTATTTTATTAATGCAGTAACTACGAAACTAAGATGTTTCTCAAACTTTCATGTAATGCAGTGACTGGAATAATAGTTTTGCTGTCTTACAAATGACAGAAGACAGTTATTATGCTGCCTTCCAAGTGGGGCACTCTTTATCTCCAGAGCAGAAAACACCCTCTACAAATATGCTTCCTTTGTAGACAGCCTTTTCCCAAATAATGCAGTGGTAGTGATTATATATTTAATCAGCCATGACAACAGTGCGTTGTGTGCCGAAAATGATGATATATTGTCTAAATGACTGTTGCCACATGCCTAGCTGTGAAGAAACAGCACTTCCTGTCAATCTGTTGAACGTTAAAGATACTTTTATTTGTAAGTCTGAAACACTGAAAACACTCTTTTGCTAGACATTTTGGTTAAAAGACCTTTAATGTGGGGAAAGGGGGTCTGAATACATGTATGACAGGTCAGTGCAGTTAAGAAAGGATGGTTTTTATTGTCGTTCCTCTATATAGCTTGTAAACATTGAAACGAAATGTCGTTTATCCAGTACCGTGGTGCAACACATAACAAGTATGCAAGACTATATAAAGTGCAAATACACAACAGTTCGAGACGAATGCAGGACAATAAATACATAGAACAGAGCAATAAATACACAGAACAGAGTTATAAATACAAAGAACATGGGCTGTAAACTGTTGGTAGGGTAGCAGCAATATGTTTAGTGTTCCATAAAGTGTCTGGTACAGCTTTATGAAGTGCAGGTGTGCAGTGGTATTTAGTCGTACTGGGTTAGGTGTGTGACTAGCCCAGGTGAGTGTTGGGAGGCAGCAGGGTGTTGAGTAATCAGACTGCCTTGGGGAAGAAACTGTTGTGAAGTCTGCTGGTGGTGACACAGATGCTCCTGTACTTTCTGCCAGATGGCAGGAGAGTGAAGAGTCCATGGGATGGGTGAGAGGGGTCGTCCGCAATACTC
This sequence comes from Pangasianodon gigas, assembly GCA_022758105.1. Taxonomy (NCBI): domain Eukaryota; kingdom Metazoa; phylum Chordata; class Actinopteri; order Siluriformes; family Pangasiidae; genus Pangasianodon; species Pangasianodon gigas. Next base: position 9,319,023 of record CM040480.1, read on the forward strand.
GTGGCTTTGTGGATGCAGTGGTTGTTGAAGTGTCTGGTGGGTAGAGAAACCCTGATGATCTTTTCAGCTGTTCTCATAATCCGCTGTAGGGTTTTGCGGTCAGATACTGTGCAGTTCCCATACCACACGATGAGACAGCTGGTCAGAACGCTTTATATTGTTCCTCTCTAGAAGGTTGTGAGGATGGGAGTTTGGCTCTCTTCAGCCTCTGCAGAAAGTGGAGGCGCTGCTGGGCCTTCTTGGCTAGGCAGGCGGTGTTGTCCAGGAGAGGTCCTCTGTTGTGCACCCCAGGAAACTTGGAGCTTTTGCCTCTCTCACAGTTGTTCCGTTGATATGCAGTGGTGAGTGGTCTACTCAGGTCCTCCTGAAGTCAGTAATCGTCGCTTTAGTCTTATCAATCAAGCAAAACCTTCTCAGGTCCTCCTGAAGTCAGTAATCGTCTCTTTAGTCTTATCAAACATGTTCCAGCATGACAATGCCCTTGTACACAAAGCAAGACCCATGAAGACATGGTTTGCCAAGTTTGAAGTGGAAGAACTTGAGTGGCCTGCACAGAGCCCTGACTTCAACCCCATTGAACACTTTTTGGATGAACTGAAATGCCGACTGCACCCCAGGCCTCATTGCCTGACATCATTGCCTGACCTCACTAATGCTCTTGTAGCTGAATGAGCACAAATCCCCACAGCCACGCTCCAAAATCTAGTGGAAAGCCTTCCTGTAATAGTGGAGGTTATTTTAACAGTAAAGGGGGACTAAATCTGGAATGGGATGTTCAACAAGCACATATAGGTGTGATGGTCAGGTATCCACAAGTTTTAGGTCATATAGTACACCATATGTAGAAGAAATGGAAATCATAAGCAATGCAGTTGTTACTGTGGGTAAATAAATAACTGTTTATTAAACTTAAATTTTATTTAAGTGTTTTTTTAATCGCAAGCAAACCTTTTTTTGTACAAATTATGATTTTTTTAAAATTAAAACTCACAGCTTCTACAAGATGCAAGAGTGGGATTTGAATGCATCTATACCAAGTTTATGCTGGTGGGGGCAAAAAGAGCAGTAAATGCAGCAGGCGTCAGCGTGGATTGAAAAGCTGGAAGTGGAAGTGTTATGAAAAATCTGTTATATGTGATGAAAAAACTTCAGAATGATGTGCCAGGATTGGCTTGTTGCCTCTTTGTGATGTTCCTTGTTGAAGAAAGCATAACTGTTTTCACCTTTCATGGTTTGCGTGATATGAATACATTTGCCAGCGTTTCTCACGTTGTTTTATTTTCTGTTTTATGTCCTTATTATTAAATATGTCTTTAAATGAAATTAGCAATCTCCGTTTCCTTGTAGTGGGCCAGCATGAACTGACCAAGCACCAGGTTGCTGTGAAGATCCTGAACAGGCAGAAGATCCGCAGTCTGGATGTAGTGGGCAAGATTCGCCGTGAGATCCAGAACCTCAAGCTCTTCAGACACCCACACATAATTAAACTGTAAGTAGCAGTGACAGTTCTGTTCAGTGCTCAATAAAGTTTAGATAGGACAGTGCTATTTTAATTTAATCTGAACGGTTTTCATATGTGTCATTGTCATGTCCTGGGCTGTGTATTATATTCACATAAAAATAGATAAGAAACTAGTTGGATTAACTTGGCTTTTTATGATTTGAGAAAAAACATCATATTTCAGAGGTTCTCAGTAAAATTCCTGTTCCATAATTGACAAGGTTTAATAAATCGAGCCTTGCCTCTTGTTAATGGGATCACACACTGACACTGTCTCACATCTTTTCCCTCACTCTCAGCCTCCACCTCTCATACACTCTCACTATCCTAACACCCTCTGACTCACTTGCTTAGTCACAGTATGTTTCCTCTGTCACCGATTCCTTATTGCACTCAGACTCACTTGATGCTCTTTCAGGGTTTGGTATATGAGAAATGGGCTAAATTTTTTTTGAACACGAACGAGTCCTCTGTCTGTTAGAGAGGCTTTATCAGTATGAAAGAGTTGTTTTCATTGTTGTGTATTTCCGCAGTCAGATCCCCTGTGACCAAAGTAGCATTTTTCTCATGGTTCTTCTAAAGAGGCGCAAAGACACACATGTAATTACAGAAGACTGAGGAGGGGGAGGAGTGGCATCTTACCCCTGGTTGGGCTTGAGAAAACAGCTTGAAACAACTAATGGTTGATGCAATACAGTGCTCTTTCCAAAACACAAATTTACATAATCAGGGGTGGACAAATAATAAATTCATTAGCTAGCAAGTAAAAGCTTTAATGTGTTGCCCAGTCCCATGTTTTGGTTGCCTGGAAAACTGAACAGGCTAAAAGGTGGTAGTAAAGCTATTTAATGCCATAACATACGGCAAGCTAGTTACCTAATTAAGTGCATTAATATTAATTAATAATTAAGGGAAACGAAAACATTTGCCATTTTTATTGTCTTCAAATTAAGTTTCTAAATCTGTTTGTCTCAAGTGTCCAGGCTACTGCTTATTCCACTTGTGATGTATAGATAAGTCAAGCCCAATACTTTCCATCAGCTGAGACTCAGTCAGATGAAAACCTTGCAGAGTGTTTTACTGTTCATATCACCAGTGTTTGTATTAATCTGTAAATAAACACACAAACACACATACGCACTCTGGACCGTTCACACCTTTAAAAAAAAAAAAATCCATGAAACCCATAACACTACACTACACAATAGTGACAAAGACTCTTTGCTCTGTTTGCTTTTGTTTACATGCTGCATTGCCTTTATAATATTATTATCATCATTATTGTTATTATTATTAGGGGGCCGAGCACCCTCTTGGTGCCAAACCATAAGGCCTAGAGACATGAAACTTTGAGGGATGGTAGTACTCTACCAGTCTACAACGGCGCAAAGTCTCTCCCCGTTCGGCCACATGGTGGTGATTCAGTAATCAAAATTTACAAAAATGGCCATAACTTTTGAACCATTTGTCACAGAATCAAGTGTCTTATATCATTGGGCTCAAGACGAACAAAACCTATATCTCTGATTTTATTTTCACCATATTGGATTTATTTTTGCAAAACCTACTTTTGTGAACTAGTCCTAGGCCGTTCGTCTGCTTGGAACCACCCAGTGCAGAAAGATCCTCTGGAGTCCCATTATCAATAATTATCAAAAAAAAATTTAACTTTTGATTTAACCTTCGCGATAACACGTCAAAACATTTGAAGTGGCCGTGGCCACTTTTACTTAAATGGGTTCAACTCTTGAACGGAATGAGATATTTTCACCAAAATTGACACACTTGTGTATGGGCCCAGTCTGAGGACACAGGTAAAAAATTACTGAGCGTGACCAGTTGGTGGCGCTATAACAGGAAATAACATGAATTTGGCTCTAACTATGGAACCATTGGTCCAAGTGACTTGAAAATTTGCAGGCAGTGTCTTTGTTAGAGGTCCAGTCAATATTTATGAGGACAGTTGCGTATCTCAAAAAACATGCCCGCCATCAGCCAATTAATTTTCAGCAGATTGGGGAGGGTCTAAGGAACATTCTGACCATATTTGGGCCAAGTGATGCCAAAGCTGTAGTGCCACCATCGGGTCACATTTGACCAATAGGTCAAATTTTGGCCTAATTTGGAAGTATGTTTGTGGTCATAACTTTTGGTTCCGCCATCTTGGATTTTGTCAAAAACTGTTTTTTCGCTACTCCTCCTAAAAATTTTTGTCCAATCATCACCAAATTTGGCACACTTCGAAGGCTACCCTGTCTGGTCTGATCCCACAGACCAGCTACTGTAGCACAAATTGCTGAAAAAGTTAATGCTAGCTATGATAGAAAGGTGTCAGAACACACAGTGCATTGCAGCTTGCTGCGTATGGGGCTGCGTAGCCCCAGACCAGTCAGGGTGCCCATGCTAACCCCTGTCCATCCCCAAAAGTGCCTACAATGGGCATGTGAGCATCAGAACTGGACCATGGAGCACTGGAAGAAGGTGGCCTGGTCTAATGAATCATGTTTTCTTTTACATCATGTGGATGGCCGGGTGTGTGCGTCGCTTACCTGGGGAAGAGATGGCACCAGGATGTACTATGGGAAGCAGCCAAGGAAGTGTGATGGTCTGGGCAATGTTCTGCTGGGAAACCTTGGGTTCTGGCATTCAAATGGATGTTATTTTAACATGTAATACTACCTAAACATTGTTGTAGACCAAGTACGGTTTTCCCTAATGGCAGTGGCCTCTTTCGGGAGGATAATGCACCTTGCCAGATTGCAAAAATTGTTCAGGAATGGTTTGAGGAACATGCCAAAGAGTTCAAGGTGTTGACTTGACCTCCAAATTCCCCAGATCTCAATCTGATCAAGCATTTGTGGGATGTGCTGGACAAACAAGTCCGATCCGTGGAGGCCCTAACGTCACAACTTACAGGACTTAAAGGATCTGCTGCTAATGTCTTAGTGCCTGATACCACAGCACACCTTCAGAGGTCTACACTTGTGGAATCTATGCCTCAGTGGGTCAGACCTGTTTTGGCAGCACAAGGGGGACCTACACAATATTAGTCAGGTGGTTGTAACGTTATGGCTGATCGGTGTATGATCTCTAGAAACCATTCAAGTTCCATTTTACTTGTGATTGCAGGTACCAGGTGATTTGCACACCGACTGACATATTTATGGTTATGGAATATGTGTCTGGGGGAGAGCTGTTTGACTACATTTGCAAAAATGGAAAGGTATGACTTTCTCACTTGTTATTTGGGTCAGTGACGGATTAAAATCGTATTTTTCAAAATCGTAAAAATCCTGCATATTTTTCACAATAATTCAAATATTTGAACAGTGCTGTATCTATAACTTTTAATATAAACATGAAATTAATTTGTTTTAATGTTTTTTTTTTTTACCAAGGTAACCAATTCTTGCCCATAAAAAAGTCATGTGGTGTGACTGTGATATTTAAAATATATTGCCTTTACATGGATATAATATTTTGACATGTTATTTGTAGTACAGTGAAATGCTTTAAAAATGAGTTTGCACTTTGTTTTTTTAATACTTGTAAGTAACATGTTAATTTGTATGTTTTAGGAGCAGTCTGTCATGTGTTCATGAAATTTACAGATTTCTTTTTAAAACCCATAAAATGTATGTAAAATGTATACCAAAAGGGTTTACTTCAGCATGTTATGTCAGTGATTAATATTTCAGAAACAGAACTTCAGTGTCTAATTTGGAATTAGATAGAACAGTAGTTATTAGAGAAGGAGAGAGAAAGCTAGAGAGCGAGAGCTGTGTGAATTGCCTGCGTCTGTTCCACGTCTGTACTAATAATGAAGCTGTGAGTTTAACCTTATGTTACTGTGGTTATTGATGTTTATAGGCAGCAAATTAATTTAGAACGGTAATTAAACTGACTGGAACTACCTGTGGTATATATGGCTTTAAATCACACCTTCCAGCCAGTCAGAATCGAGTATTCGGACAGACCATGGTGTAAATATGTATATATAGATAAATAAACATATATTTTTCTTTAAGTACTTAATGATAATAGGTTAAATTACTTAAGAAAATTAATTACATAAATTTTATTCATCTCTGACAATGTTTAACAACAGGTCGCACCACATGAAATTTGGTCATACCACATGATGTTTTAGAATTTATTCAAAATTTACAGGTAAGAGAATTGGCCACTTAGCAAAACAGGTTTTCTTACCACACAAGGCCATTATGAAATTAAGTATTGAATTCTGCAGCTTTTAATAAAACACAATGTTCAGGGACTTTTTGAGGTCATACCACATGATGGTCAGTTTTGGCAACAACACACCAGCAGCATAAAATATGATTATTTTCCAACTTTTAAAGAATGTTACTGACCTGTTATGTGTCCTCAGATGCTCTGCACAAGCTGCTGTATGATGCAACAACTGGTCTTTGAAAACTTTTTCAAAATAAGTCTTAAAATGGCCTTTTCTTTTTAGTTACACCATATTTTTTATTTTTGAGGTTTGAGGACTATGACAATGAGTTCAAGATGTTGACTTGGCCACTAAATTCCCCAGATTCCCCAGATCTAAATTCCACTGTCGTTACATTACTGTTAACCAAAGTGGAAAAAAGAGAAACGTCAATAAAATAAGTTTAATCTAAAACAGTCAACTCCGAATTTAAGATTAATACGGAAGTCATTCAGGTGGATTTATTCATTTTTTTTAAAAACATATTTTTCATTTTGGCAAAATTTGTCCTTAATGGTTTTTGCTAATTAGCTACACTTTGCTAGCCGAGCTTCTATTCATGTTTGACCAAACCAGCAAATGCAGGCCATAACTACAGTATAGTGTGCTCTATGGCATATCGACTCATCGTTGCAGCAAGTGCCACAATGAATACGTCCCACGTCATTTCAGGTTATGTAATAATCTTTTCATGGCAAAACTCAGTGCTTGTGAATGTTGTGTTCTGCTCATCAGCTCGATGAGAAGGAGAGCCGACGTCTGTTCCAGCAGATAATTTCAGCAGTGGACTACTGCCACAGACACATGGTGGTACACCGAGACCTCAAGCCAGAGAATGTCCTCCTGGATGCTCATATGAATGCTAAAATCGCCGACTTTGGTTAGAAACAAAGCACGATATTTTTTATAGATATTAAACAACCTTGAATATTTACATTGGATTACTTTTAGCTACTACAGTTTTTCCTTCCCATGTACTTTTAACTCTATTAAAAACTGATCAAACGCTCAATGCATATGTGTCATTTGTGTAGGATTGTCAAATATGATGTCGGACGGGGAGTTCTTGCGGACAAGTTGTGGCTCCCCTAATTACGCAGCTCCTGAAGTCATCTCAGGGAGGTAACGTCTTTTTTCTAATAACCCCTGTTCCTTGTCAACTATTTGCTCCATTCCTTTTGTTTCTTTTTAAAGTGAAAGAAAACACAAAAAACACTTTAAAGCCTGTCAGAAAATACATAAAACCTCCTTTTGTGTGTGTGTGTGTATATATAATATATATAGAAAGAGAATACCACTATGTGTCAGAACTTCAGCTTTTTATTTGAAAATGAATTAATCCTAGGTTAAGGCAGTGCGATATTGCCAATTTAATGAAGGTAGTTTTACTCGGCTCTTCTTTCACTGGTCACTGATGGCATGAACGTTAACAGTTGAACTAGCAGCTACACAGCAAATCTTGGGTGTCAAACATTACCTCGAGTCGTCAGGCAGGTTACTATGGAAATATTTTCCGGACAAATTTCAAAAGCAATTGCAAATTGCCTGTGCTCAGGCTGTATGCAGGACCTGAGGTGGATATCTGGAGCAGTGGAGTGATCCTGTATGCTCTGCTGTGTGGGACGCTGCCCTTTGATGATGACCATGTACCAACGCTCTTTAAGAAGATCTGTGATGGCATCTTCTTCACCCCACCGTACTTGAACCCTTCAGTTATCAGCCTTCTCAAGCACATGCTGCAGGTTGACCCCATGAAGAGAGCCACTATTAAAGAGATTCGGTGAGCTCTCCCTCTTTTTCTTACACAGACCCAAATAAGTATATTCACACATGCACAAAACAAGCTTTTTCTTTGTTCATATGCAAATCAAACATTTTCTTCTCAAAATCCCTGAGCTGTCTTTTATTTAAGAAGCTAGACATGATGTAGTACCTTGATCATCTCGATGCAATGGCTCATCTAATGTATAGTTGCGAAAAATAGTTTGGGGAGCCTCTAGTTGAGGCTGATGAGACATACAGAAAATTGGTGAAACTAAATGAACATTTATTCTGCATAATATTTATGTAATGTTTTCTGAAGAACTTCAAAAATATTCATTTAAGAAATTTGTACAAATAAAAATAAGTAAGTTTTAGTGAAGCTTTTCCTTGTCTGTTAAAACATCTACAAAAATTAAATATTGAAAAACATAAACAAACTAAATGTAAGTTAGCAGCATGTAGCTTAGCATCAAAAAAGACCAGAACACATGAAAACGTACACGACACATGACATTGACATGGCATGACATTAGTTGTGGACAATTAAATATGGCGCACATGGAATTAAAATCTAGGAATTCAAACTTACCATCTCGCATTATGTTGCATACGATGTTCTGGTCTTATCCAGCTCACCCGACATAGCTTTCATTCGGGGGTACGCAGGCTTTTGAGTCAGCAGGAAAACAGTTCCTTGTTTAAAAGTTACCGAAGTAACATGTCTGGGGAAGAAC
>CM040480.1:9327355-9337500 GCA_022758105.1 Pangasianodon gigas
AAAAAAAAAAAAAAAAAAAAGACGTAAAAAAACGCGAACAATGACTGGTCTGAGTGGGCGTTTTCTTAGCCAGAATAAGGAAGAATGTGCTATATGGCGTCAGAAGTCTAGCTTGTCACATATTGGCCGACCTGGAAGATTTATCGGCCGATAATTAGAAAATGCCACATATATTAGACAAGATATATCAGATATATATACAGGTCGACCACTATGATAGATATTTCTTTTTTAACTTTTTTAACCATTATTAAGTCAATACAAAAACATTTTATTAATTTTAATTATTTTTTTCCAACAAAAAAAATTAAAAGTTACTGAAAAATGTGAGCTAACTTTTCAGACAACAAACATAATTAAGGGTTCTGGGTTTTGTGTGCAAAAAAAAAAAAAAGAAAAAGAGAACTGTGGCAGATTCTCCAAGATGCCAAGTAAAATTTACCATACCAGCTAATTTCCTTACAAAACTGCACAGTGTACCTGAGAATTTTCTTTCTTTCTATTTATTTATTTTACATATAAATTTATTTACCTTTTTTTTTAAGCAAAGTGTTCACACACCAAATATGGGCTTTGTAGAATTTATTACTGTTTATTACCTTTTATGTAGAAATGTTTATTTTCTAGGTGTAGGTGTACCTGAAGTGGACATTGAGTATAAATCACTCATAAATAATTCCGTTCTTAATAATTAAAAAAAAACAAAAAAACATTTTGGCCCAGTTTTGAGGGCATGCCTAAGCTAAAGTAGGCTCTAGTTTGTCTTTCTCTTTCTTGTTCTTAGGGAGGATGAGTGGTTTAAACAGGACCTACCTAAGTATCTATTTCCAGAGGATGCTTCTTACAGTACCACCATGATTGATGAGGAAGCACTGAAGGAGGTGTGCGAGAAGTTTGAGTGCACAGAGGAGGAGGTGCTCAACTGCCTTTACAGGTGTGTGTGTCTAACATAGGTACTGGAGAAATTGGTATAAAATCAGAAAAGCACACTCACTGAGAACTTCATTAGGAGCACTATACTAATACTGGGTAGGGCCCCCCTTTGCTCTCAAAACAGCCTCGATTCTCCATGGCGTGGATTTCAAAAGATGTTGGAAACATTCTTTTGAGATTCTGGTCCATGTTTAGATGATTGCATCACACAATTCCTGCAGATTTTTCAGGTGCACTTTCATGCTGTGAATCTCCCGTTCTACCACATCCCAAAGGTGTCCTATTGGATTCGGTTTCGGTGACTGGGAACGCCACTGAAGCACAATGAACTCATTGCCATGTTCATGAAACCAGATTGAGACAACTTTTGCTTTGTGACATGATGCATTATAATGCTGGAAGTAGCCAATAGAAGATGAGTAAATTGTGGCCATGAAGGGATGCACATGGTCAGCAACAATACTCAAATAGGCTGGGACATTTAGGTGATGATTGTTTGGTATTAACGGCCCAAAGTGTGGCAAGAAAACATTCCCCACACCATTACACCACCTCCGCCAGCCTGGACTGGACACAAGGCAGGTTGGGTTCATGGATTCATACTGGATGCTGTTGGTGGCCAAGTCTGATGCTACCATCTGTGTGCCTCAGCAGAAATCGAGATTCATCAGACCAGACTATGTTTTTCCAGTCTTCAACTGTCCAGTTTTGGCGAGCCTGTGCTCACTGCAGCCTCAGATTTCTGTTCTTGGCTGACAGAAGTGGAACCCCACATGGTTTTCTGCCCATCTGCCTCATGGTTCGAAGTGTTGTGAATTTGGAGATGCTTCTCTGCTCACCATAATTGTACCGAGTGGTTATCTGAGTTACTGTTGCCTTTTTCAGCTCGAACAAGTCTGGCCATTCTCCAATGACCTCTCTCATCGACAAGGCGTTTCCATCCACAGAACTGCTGCTCACTTGATGTTTTTTCTTTATTGCACAATTCTGAGTAAATTCTCTAGACTGTTGTGTGTGAAAATCCCAGGAGAACAGCAGTTATAGAAAAACTCAAACCAGCCCGTCTGGCACCAATAATCATGCCACAGTCCCTGAGATCACATTTTTCCCCAATCTGATGGTTGATGTGAAAATGATTTTATGCATTGCACTTCTGCCACACGATTACATCTGATTACATAATTGCATGAATGAGGTGTTCTAATTGTGTGAATCACGTGTTCCTAATAAAGTGCTAAGTGAGTGTATATTAGATAAGTAAAATATAGATCGGCAGCTAAATAGACTCGCTGTCCTTATCCATCATTCTCTCAATTTTTACTCGTTTTCTCTATAGTCGGAAAAACCAGGACCCTCTTGCAGTTGCCTACCATCTGATCATAGATAACCGGCGCATTATGAGTGAAGCCAAAGACTTCTACCTGGCCACAAGTCCCCCTGACTCCTTCCTTGATGATCTGCCTGCTCACCACTTTGCCAAGCCTCACCCGGAGCGAGTGCCATTCCTGGTGGCTGAAGCTCAACCACCGCGACCCCGTCATACTCTGGATGAACTCAACCCCCAAAAGTCCAAGCACCTGGGTGTCCGCCGTGCTAAGTGGCACTTGGGTATCCGCAGCCAGAGCCGGCCTAATGATATCATGAGTGAAGTATGCCGGGCCATGAAGCAGCTCGACTACGAGTGGAAGGTAAGGTGGAAGTGGGGGCTGGGGGTGGAGTCAGTAGAACATCTTCAGATTGTAAAAGGAAGGATAGGAAGATAAAAGTTGTTTTAAGATTTCTATATATTATATATCTATAATGGTCAACCAGAGAAGAGTAAGAAAAGCTCTTAGACAATTTTTCAATATTTTTTAACCTTATTACCGAATCTATTTATTGTAGCTTACCTTCCACTTACATTTCATGTTGCATAGCACTGCTTTGGGTTTTTACCTTTTTTCTGTATGCATTTACTGTTAGGACCCTGGACTTGTAAATACAACATTATACTCATGAAAGATTTTGGAGAGTCAGACATGATCTAATCATTTTTGTAATGCCCAAGAATTTTGTTTGCATGGTTTTATTTTAGTAGAACAGTTTGCTGGTTGAGTTTTGTGATGAATGAGTTGGTCAGATTTTAAAACGGTGTGCTATTTCTGATCCAGGTGTTCTCATTAGTTTTCAGTGCTTCTTTTAACAGCATGTGGCAGCAATCTTAGCAGGGTGACTATTAACTGCTGTTTGACTAAGACTTGCTAGCACTCTTAACGAATTGGAACAAAACAGATTTTCAGACTGAACTCTTGTGCCTTATATGACTCACGGTCTTCACATGTTCTGTCTCATAACCTCCGCACAACTTTAACTGAGACCAGCATTAAGTTTGCAAAACTTATACACTCACTGTCCACTTTAATAGGAATACCTGTATCCCTGCTCATTTAGGCTCACTCAAACTAGCCAGTTGAAGATTAGAAAGAAAAAAAAAAAAAAACCTTGTTTGGTGAGTTTGTGCCCCTGATAGTCTCAGATTCTTGTTCCTGGCTGACAGGAGTGGAACCTTGATGTGGTCTTCTGCTGTTGTAGCCCATCCACCACAAGGTTTGATGTGTTGTGCATTCTGAGATGCTTTTCTGCTCACCATAGCTATAAAGAGTGATTATTTGAGTTAATATAGACTTCCTGTCAGCCCTGGCCGGTCTGTTGATTCTCCTCTGACCTCTCTTATCAACAAGGTCTTTCAGCCTGCAGACCCTCCACACACAGGATGTTTTATTGTTTTTTGCACCATTCTGTGTAAACTCTAGAGACTGTTGTGTGTGAAAATCCCAGGAGATCAGCAGTTTCTCAAATATTCAAACCAGCCCATCTGACACCACGGTTAAAGTCACAGAGATCACACTTTTTCTTCATGCTGATGTTTGATGTGAAAATTACCTGAAGCTGTTGACTTGTATCTGAATGATTTTATGCCTTGTGCTGATTGGATAACTGGATAAATGAGCAGGTGTACAGGTGTTATTAAAGTGAACGGTGAGTGTATATTTTATATATGAAATGCCACACATCCTTAAGACAACAGGGATGAATCCTGAACTTTTTAACATTAGTACATTAACCTGATCGCAGTAGTCAGTATAAAGTGGTATTTTAAAAATATTGGCATGAGAAACTGGATTTTTTTTTGTGGTTCCAGGTTGTTAATCCCTATTATCTACGTGTGCGGAGGAAGAACCCAGTTACGGGCCTGCAAACCAAGATGAGCCTGCAGCTTTACCAAGTGGACAGCAGGACCTATCTACTGGACTTCAGGAGCATAGATGGTAATGCAAGCATCTCTAGGAAAAAAAATCTTTAGAATAATAATTTTAGAATTATTGTTGAATTGGGCTGTCATATATTGTTTATTCACAAGGAAGGTTTCTATTCTGTGGAAGGAAGGTTTGCAGGTGCTTGAAGTATTTGATAATGTAGGCAATGGAGATGTAATGTTTTTCACATTGACAAAGCTTTTTACTTTTGACTTTAACAGAGCAACTGTGTTTATGGGAAATTCTGCGAAAAGCTATAGTGCAAATATTTTTTGACTACAATTACACATTAAGTGGCATGTGAGTAGATTTTCACTTTCCAACTCACCAACAGGAAAGGCAGAGCAGTGTAGCTTGACTGAAGAAAAGACAAGAATCTTTCTCATCTTAATTCTAGAAAATATGACAAAGTTTATATATGATGGAAAATGTAAGATTTAAGACAATTAAAATTCTTACAATTTAAGCTAATGTGTTGTTTCATTTCTGCAGTCTGTGGATGTTAACTTTGTACATTAGCTCATATAGAAGAATAAGAAACAGATTAATAGCCAGACTAGATTCTGTCCATTTCTGTTTTGTCATCCTACTATTCTAGGATTGAAATATCAGGGAAGCTAAACAAAGTAAAACATGAACTTTAATGGTGATATTTTGATGGCAATGTGTCTCCTTGTGTTTCCTTTCTGCTGCAAAGGTCAATTTAATGGAAGCAAGCAAGTTTTACTAATTTTCTGGCTTGCATTCTGTGCATAAACTCAACAGAAATGTAGTTAATATAAGGGAAAACTCATTGTTTTAAATGATGATTCCCTATGTCTTAATGAGATAACAGTGCTATTAGAGAAAGAACAGCAGTGTGTGTGTGTGTCATCTGTATTCATTTTTAAGTTTTTACTCATGTGTTTTGACTACACTTTTTTCTTTAGATGATATTTTGGAAACGAAGTCAGGTACTGCCACGCCGCATCGCTCTGGCTCGGTTGGCAACTACCGGACTACCCTAAAGAATGATAAGAGCGAGAGGAACGGATCTGAGGATGGGATAAAGGGTGAAGGCTCAGCCCCCTCCACACCCCCAGTGGGCGGGGCTAAGCAGGCAGAGGGCTCCCTCGCTTCTTCGCTGACCTCCTCGGTTGACTCGGCAGGGGGAGAGACATGCCCACGGCCCGGCAGTCACACCATCGAGTTCTTCGAGATGTGTGCTAACCTCATCAAGCTGCTGGCACGATAACTTGCCGTCGCTCTCACGCCTTTTTTCCTCACTCTCCTCTTTGTCTTTCTGCTCGTCTCTCGCTTCTTGGACTTTCTACCTCTGTCTTTCCATCTCCAGCAGACTCAATTTCTCTCTTTTCTTCTCTCACTCTCTCTTGCTCTCTCTCTCCTTCTTACTCTCTCTTTCTTTCTGAGTGTCTTTAGAGCAATAAGCATGCAAGCAGACGTCTCACGGCTCCATGAATCCCACACGCACAACCAAGCAGACTGGTCTGTGGTACTGCTACGATCCGTTTGTTTGATTGGTGGATGAGGAGGTGAAGGTAGATATGAAGCTCTTGAGAAAGGGAATGCATGTTTTTCATGCCACAGGCAAGAAGTCCAAAAGATTGTCTAGCCACTTTATACTAACTATAGAATATTCTTTTAGAGCTGGTTTTACAATTGTTTATTGATGGGCTTGTTGGCCCGTGGTTGAAATGTCTGCACGCTGAATTGTTATACACTGAGCTAGCTGTACTGTATATAATGGCACCACAAAGAAAGAGCGAATGAGGCAGAATGCAATTTTGCACAAGTTTTTCTTCACATGCTTCTGCTGGCCAATGTTATAAAAGAAGCAAGTAATTCCAGGAAGGGGCCAACTTAATGAATGAACATGTAATGACAAGGGCCAACTTTGATCAAGTGGGTAGTGGGTACTGTAGAGGGGTTCATTAATGAGTGGGCCAGTTTTAACTTGTTCATTCTGAGGAAGTGCAATGACCCTTCCTCTAACCGTTTTCATAGATAAGAAAATTAATTTCTTTTTTGATGTAAACTTCATTGATTTTTAAGACTATGTTCTGATTTTTTTTTTCTTCACGTCATATTAGACTTCTTTGCATTGCTCACATTTTACACATATAGATATAAGTATATACAGAATAAAAAAGGCATTTGGAAATATATTTATCAGTGCTTTATGGGATGGTATTTTATATTGAAATGATAATGGACTGAAAGATTCCTTTTAACAGGTAGTTGTTGATTATAATGTTTTGTGATGTTTTATTTCATACACTGCTTCATCCATTTTTAAAACTTTTAGTTGTAGGTGTTTTACAAAAAAAATATAACAGCTTGAAAAATAATTACATGTGAAATTGACTGAATTCACCTTGTATTATTATACTTTCAACAAAGGACCCCCAGAGACTAAAATATGTATTAAAGAGGAAATTGATGGAGAAGTGTTCTTTTGAGGAATAGAATAGACTTCTGACTTGACTGATTTAAATTGCCTTGTTAAAAGTATTAGTACAGAATTGAAAATCAGATACCCATGAGCCATTTCAGCCATATCCATCAACAAGAAACTCAGAGGGAAAATCTAGAAAGACTGATAGACTGGTCTACTTTACACCCCAGAATTAGTCAGTTGCTTTTGGCAGGTCCATGCTGACTCTAGTACTTATAAAATGCCAGAACAAAGTATCTTTGCAAAATGTTTAATGCAAAATATACATTATGCATTACCAATTTACCCATAACTGAGTAGCATAAGCAGCTATGGTCTGTATTTATTTGTATGTAACAGTGCACATATAGATTTTGGTGTTTAAAAATTGGAGAAAGCACATTCCGTGTGTCTGTTCTTGCTGAAGTGCCCTAATGATAAGTAAATAAAATATATATTTAAAAAAAGTATATAGAGTTTGGGCCTATAGATTTCAAAAATTGAGTATTTTGTGATGATTCCTTATCTTGTTGTGCTCTATTTTCTGATCGTTAAACTTTTAATCTCATCTATTTTCCAAGATGTAGTAATTCACATAAGTTATACATTTCTTCAAACCCAGAACAGTATCATTAAAATAAAATGCCATAAAAAGTGGTATTTATTATCACTGTAGGTTTTCGCTCAAACCATTATGCCTCATTTCAGACTTTCTCCATTTGTAAATTTGTCGTTCTCAGTATGGACCACCATATTTCCCAGCCTTAGGAATATCTGAAAAGTCTAAAATATACTAAACTCTGATATACAATTCATAATAACACCTATATAAGGTATTTCTTATTTAAATTAATTAAAAGCAGGCACAATGCATTAATTTGTTACAGTCAGTTGTCTGAAGGGTCATTTATCCATAAAATTATCCATCTTGGCTTTTATCCATAATTTTGATTATAATATTTTGAACTTTAATAGGCACATATCTGTCCCAGTGGATCTGTATTTCAGCAGTTACATGAAAGTGCCTCATGGTGGTTACACACATTGGTACACTGAATAGTTGTGCCAAGATGTCACTATATCATCACTATAATTGGGTTCATTGTCCCAAAGCTTAAAACACTGCATGATCCCAAAGGTGTGACAGCATGTCAAGTGATGACTTTTCATTATAATTCTTTTTTTTTTTTTTCATTGAAAAGATTTAGATTTTTTTGAAGTTACATGTCCATTTTATTTGAACTCTTGCACTGAAAATTCTGAAAATTAGTCATAAAAAATCATGCAAAACCATGATCCACAGCCATATAAGAAAAATTCAAAAGATTTTTGTCAGATTTTATTTTGGTGATTTGTAACATCAAACAATTCATCCTTGTTTTGCAAAGGGAGAATCCTACTGTCAGACTGGGGTCTGTGTCATGATTTCTGATGTAGCAGATGCTGTGTTCACTGTGTACTGCAGTACTCAGGTTGGGAACATCTGGTGGCTTGGTCTCAACTGCTTCAAAGACACTTTGTTAAAAATAGGTTTGTTTGTGGAAAGTGAGATTGGCCAGTGTCAAATTCCTGATTGTGTTTAAAGGAGATTTTCCATTCAGTTGCCTAATAAAGTCATAAATGGCATCAACTGCTTTTGTTCTTTTATTAACTCTACCAAAATACTGTATTATAGGTGCCAAAGTTTGGGTTTGGTGCCAATGTTTAAGAAATAAAAATGTAGCAATTTAAATAAAGTGAACGATTCAATGATATGTCAGTCATCTTATATGAAAATGCTTGACAGTCAGCAAGACAGTCCTGACTTTTGGCTCATGCTATCCACTAAATAAGAGAGTCGGATTTAAATATAAATAAGATTCTTCACAAAAGTGTTATGTGGTGTGCTCTGTAGGGTGTAGAAATATGGAGCTTGGAAGCTGCCAAAAGTATTTAAATATAAATGTTGTATATTTGAATTATATGCATGTCACATTAAATACATTTTTTCCTGTGGTGTATTTATAAAGTTTTTTTTTTCATTTGTTTTGAAATTGCTAGGGGTAGGAGTTCAGCTTTTAAAAATTCAGAATCCTAAATACAAATTTCATAAATGTGGATTTTAAATATTAAAAACCCTAAATACAATTTCCAAAAATTCAAATCTCAGAAATACAAATGCCATGACCACCAAGAGGAGAGTGGAGTTAAAGAAACTGAAGATGAACTGGAATGAGATGAGAGCATCTAAAGCAGGAGTCTTCAGTCTTATCCGCAAAGGGCCGGTGTGGCTGCAGCCCCTCATACCAGCCAAACAGGAGTCGCACTTGATAGTGGAATCAAGTGGAATCAAGTGTATCTCCTACCTGGGTGGAAGGAAAGCCTGCAGTCACACTGGCCCTTTGTGGATAAGATTGAAGACCTCTGAATTAAAGCTTTAATGTTCTACACAGATAGCTGGTTTTCTACAATGATGTGAAGCACTTGATGCTTAGTACAAGTCCAGTATAACTATTTAGGAACAGCTTACTGCATCAATTTAAATGCATCGAGTGGGTTTTAACATCCCATACAGTCTCTGATTTAGCCCAGGGGGCCACACCACCATACAGAGATTTGTGTTTACCCTCTTCACACCCAATTCAACCTACAAAGGGCTTGTGAATTAGGTGATGGGTGGAATTGGGGGTGTTAAATGGCGTAGAAAGCTGAACTCTGCAGTACTGTGGTCTTCTATGACTGGAGTTCAGGCTGATGGCTGCAAACTAAATACACAGAGAGACACTGGAGATATACTAAGCATCAAGTGCTTAACATCACCGTAGAATACTAGCTATTTGGGAAGAACATTAAAGCTTCAGATGCACGCACTTACCTCGTTCTGGTTCATCATTTCATTTCCTACCTAGTGCACTTATAAAGGCTTGTGCTGGCTATAACGCGGAATACACAGTGGCAAACCTGGAGACGGGCGTACCTGTACGTCATGACGTAACCGGCACGTCCTCACCCAAGCGCGCGCGCACACGTGCACTAACCATACGCACTGAACGGCACTCTGAACGAGTTAGAGCACTGAGGCTTGTCAAGTTTTTGAAATTTCTGTCGGCGTCTGTTTTAACAGGGCTGAAATGTTGCCTTGTGTTTTTGGGAAGGAATTCTTGAACAGGGCGGAAAAGGTATGAGGTTTTTGTCTCCGTGCCGGTTGTACATATATTTTTACTTGGACAGTAAATGCTGTAGTATGTGTATGTCGAATAAACCTGCAACCTTTACACATTTCTGTCAAATTTATAATAGTAAATGTTCTTTTTTAGATTTTATATTTATAGGGAAGCAAATAAAACAAACATAATGATCTGGAATACTGGACACAATTCAGTTTTTCCCTCAGGTGATTAAAAAGCTTGTTGGTAAGTTTTACATGAAGTTTGTGTATGTGTGTGTATATATATATAATAAAATGTATACACACACACACACACACACACACACACACACAC
>CM040480.1:9337600-9354383 GCA_022758105.1 Pangasianodon gigas
ATATATATATATATATATATATATATAGATATATATATATATAGATAGATAGATAGAGAGAGAGAGAGAGAGAGAGAGAGAACTGTTTGGTTCTCGTGGTGTTTCTCATTTCTCTACGGTCGTTGAAAATTAGAAGCAGTAGCTATGTATATACAGTATAGTACTGTGCCCAGTGCATTTTGTCCTTGCAAAACCAAGAACAGGTATGACAGTTGTAGGTAAAATAGAGCTAATCTTTATCATGTGACTTCATAATGAGTTTTGTAAATTTTCCCCTTAAGATTGCAGAATGTCTAGGATTACATGACTGTCATTTGAAGGTCACAGTAAAGGTATCATTTTCAGTGGTTGCTCAGTGGTTAAAGCTGTTGGACTACTGACCGGAAGGTCAAGAGTTCAAATCTCAGCACTGTCAGGCTGCCACTGCTGGGCCCTTGAGCAAGGGCCTTAACCCTCAACTACTCAGATGTAAAAAAAAAAAAAAAAAAAAAAAAAAAAAAAGAGATAAGTGTAAATTGCTCTGGAACAGGGTGTCTGCCAAATGCCATCAATGTAAATGTACAATTTTCAGCAACATAGACAAGTGAGAAGTCAAACTCATTGCCCCATAAGGTTTCTCTGTTGTCTAGTTTTGTAAAATAATTTTTATTGAGTATACACAATCGTCAAGTATTTCAAATAATCAGCTTAATGATACGAGAACACTGATCAAGACTGATTTAGGGACTTGTGTGTGTGTGTGTCTTCCTATGCTTAGCCATTCAGCTGACACAATGCTATTAACAAAGAGGGTCTCTGGTTTCCGTTGTTTCTGCAGTGACAGCGGGACTGTGTTTGTGTGTGTGTGTGTGCGTGTGTGCCTTCATCATCTGAAAAACACTAACATGTTGAGTCACTGCTATACTCAGCAGGAGCAACATTTAATGCATGTACAAACAGCCATTTCCTTAAGCTTTTAAAGCGGCTGTAAATTGTCTGTCGCAACTGGAGCTTTCCTGTCTTTAAAATGCAATTCCATGCTCAGTGAGCAAATGTTGAGTTTATACAGTCAGTTGTCATCCAAAACAGACAAAAATGATTGTATAAATTACACACAAGTATTTAAACATTAGTGTTTGTGGCCAAACAATGGATAGCCTAGAATATTTTAAAATTAATGCACTGCAAAAAATTGTCATCCTTAAAAATATACTATTTAAAAAATTGCTGTGCTGAAGCTCTGTTGTTACATTTAGCTAAATATAAGGTTGCATAAAGGTTTTTTTTCTCCAATGACGGCACATGTGAAGATTGATGGCATCATGAATTCTTCTCGGTAGCAGAATATTTTAGCCTAGAACTGATTTCCTCTGCAAGGAAGTTAACACTTGGCTGTAGATGGACCACAATTCATAAAGGAATGGTTGTTTATTGATAACCTGAGCTCTGAAATGAAGAGTGGAGTCTATATACACAAACCTAAGAATGTGTTCTGCATGGAGCCCTGGTTCAATTGTCCTCCTTATGGAAAAATACAAACACATAGTCGTCTGTGGCCGGGAGTTAAGGGAGCAAAATTGGCCATGCTGTCTTGGTATGAAGGGTGGCATACTCTCACCCCTGTCAGTTACAGCAACACTAGCCAATCGTGGGTGTCTGTGAGCTCATGTTCTCCTCAGGAGGGCAGATAGTGCTTTCCTCCATGTGTGTTACACTGCCCACTGACGCAGCATGAGCAGCAGTTTGAAAAGATGTGGTTGGTTGGCACATGGTTGCATTCACCCTCCCTGGTTGGTAGCTTTCGTCTGATGGGGGCTAGCGGGTAGGTGGGAAATGGTAGAACCTAGATGACTTTAAACCAAGAAATCCCAGTGCAGTGCTGTCACCAGTTTTACCAGTAGGAGGCAGCAATGGAGTAGGTATC
Source organism: Pangasianodon gigas (assembly GCA_022758105.1). Taxonomy (NCBI): domain Eukaryota; kingdom Metazoa; phylum Chordata; class Actinopteri; order Siluriformes; family Pangasiidae; genus Pangasianodon; species Pangasianodon gigas. The sequence goes on from CM040480.1 coordinate 9,339,504, forward strand.
ATTTAATAAATCAAGAAATGCACAAGTTGCAGTTGGTTTATCAGTGATTAACAGTTTAGTGTGGAGGTTATTTATAACACAGACTTTTTTCTCTGATTAAATTTGTGTTTAAAACGAGTCTTCAATATTCACTTAATACTAACAGATGACATGCAGGTGTAGGCACCTGGGCTCAGTAACTAAACAATGGCCAGTGAAACCTAAACAAATGGAACAGGTTAGAAAATTAATTTAACACACTTCTTCTGCCATGAGAAAAACAAGAAAAGAAGAATGGCAATACATAAAAAAAACATTCTATAAAAATTGGTCAAAAACAAAATGTTTGTTTTGGCTTTGTACCATATACATTGTTTTGAAATGATTCAATGACTACAAAGTTAAAATGCCAAAAAAAAAAACAAAAAACCATGAGTCAGGGGGGAAAAATTCTCTTAAAACATTATGTTCCTCAGCTGCTGTGAGTCACCCTGGGAATCCTGTAATAGTAATTCACTGTCAGGCTTGAATTTTCAAAATTTCCAGTATGATTTACACATAACTGTATCATAGCATCATACGTACTATAGCCTAACATCAAACTCTCCATCTGCACAATGCTATTAATAATGCAAAAATAGACTTGTAGATTGTAGCTTCAGCACAATGGCAGGTCACTGAATAAACCCCGGTAAATAAGTTCCCAAAATTATGGAGTGGGAAAGGTACTCTTGCAGGAAATGCTGGATCGTATTCCTTTCTTCTTTGGCTGTCCCATCCCTGGCATCTGCCATGCAATTTCTTGCTCCAGCAGCAGAAATCAGCATTGTGGAGCTTGCTGTGGCTTATTGCTCCACCCACAGTGACACCGCAGGGTAGGTCCTGGGTGTGGCAGGGTCGTACCACTGGACCCACTCTGCTGTGCCAGCCTGAAGTCTGGTGACAAACTGCTCCAGTACCACTCATTCAACCACCACCTCTGGCTTCTTGGGGTCAGGTCTCAGCCATCACATGGAGGAGCCAAGGACCTTCTGAGTGATGGAGAATGGCCTTCCTCCAATGTCAGCTCTCAGGGGGGCCAGTGCTGTCTTTCAACCCAAGCCACTCCAGGACATATTCACTGCTTGGTAGACCAACTGGCTCTGTAGGCCACCAGCTGGGTTCGAGAGCTTCTGTGATTTTGGTGTACATATCCCGTTGATGTTTCTGCAGGCCAAGGAGATCATGATGTTGCTGCTCCTGCAGGTTGATCAGTGACTGGATGATGTGGGCTTCATTTTTTGAGGAGCTCCTGAGCATTGGTAGAGTATTCTGCCTGCAGAAACCAGCAGACCCAGCAGGAGTTTGAAACTTGCTATTTTTGGCCCATTTTGGTTTCAGTTTGTTTCAGAACAGGCTTTTCATTATGCATTTAGCAAATTCTTTAGACAGTTTAGTCTGTTTTTGTAGCATATCAGTGGTTTATATCTTATAAACCACCTGTGTGTGTTCTTGTTTTTGGTAGTTAATGATTTTAATTCTTTTAATAAGGATTATTATTATGTTTATTTTTTAAGGCTCATAATTGGCTGCTTACTATAATGGACACATATTTGTTCCATATGTTGAGATAACAACCTCCAAGTGCAAATGTCAAATTTGTCAATGTGAAATGTGAAATATAAAATCAGTTTTCAGACAAGTTCTTTGTCTTTTCTAAGTATGAACTTGTGATGGAGTAACACAAGGCTAACCAAGAAATAACTGAAAAGCCAGTTGTCCAGTTTTGCCTTTGGAATTCCAAAATGGTTGACTATACATAAAAAGGCTGTGATTCCTTTGCAATACACTACACACAGTATGGACAGAAACACCCACAAATGAAAGATTCAAGAGTTTTATTTATTTGTTACGTCCACTGTGTAGCACAAGGAGTAAAATTCTTGTATTTCAGCACCTCAACATAGCAGTATATAGGGGAGAACAAATAAAATATATAGTAAATAAAATGTACAAGAGACACAAGACATACAAGACAGTAAGTAAGCATAAAAAGAGTAAGAAATAAATAGCAGCATGTGAAATTGGTTCTGAAAAACAGCATCAACAATGGATTGCAGACAAAAGTGATGCAGGCATGAGGAGGTGAATAAATATGCATAACAGCATAAAAGCTAACAGTCTTTAATATCATAGTCATTGTCTTATTTAAAAATATAAAGTGCTGGAGTGAAGAGTCAAATAAATATTGCATCACTGTGCAACTACATACAGAATGAACTATTTAAAGCTGCAGAAATAAATTTTGCTTCGCTATGTTGAAATTTGAGGTTGCGGAGAGTTTGTCTTTCCCTTTTGGTTTAGTTAGATTTATTTAGAGTTGCTGAATGAGAGACAGAAGGAGTGGAACAGGAGATTAGAGGAGGAGACAAGTATTGTATGAGGGAGGAGAGTATAAGGACCTAGAGAATAGAAGGGTGAAAGTAGAGACCTAGAGAGCAGTCACTGGTCTAAGAAATGATTTAGCTCTGGAATGCACTAATTTACTGCATTATTTGACAGGTGAGCAAAAGCTACTTATTATTTAAACAAAATCAGCTATAATTGTGTATATTTATTTACTCTCTACATGCATATGTTGTTAAATTTTGTAAAATGCTTTATTTAAAAAAAAAAATGACTAAATAAAGTGTATACAGCCTAATATATAGACCATAGAAACCAGAAACTACACAGATCAGAGTTTGCTGCCTTTTTCTATTACAGTATTCTCTTTGTATTCCAAATAGAATATACAGTGCCTCCAGAAAGTATTCACCGTCTAGTGATTATTTCTGTTTTTGCTGTTGTGGCATCAAATTTAAATATATTAGAATGGAAATTTTCTGCCACTTTTGAAGTGACTCTCTAAAGAAATTAAATTAAATTAATTATTTAGATTTCTTCAGAATTATAACAAAAAAAATCCAAAACATTGCTATATTGATATGTATTCACCCCCAGAGTTTTTACAGCTTTGAGTTGTCTTGGGCATGTCTCTTTGAGCTTTGCACATTTTGATTTTCATTTTCACTGATCGTCATTTTCTCACGTTCCAAAGCAAATTTTCCCAACTCTCCCAAATTAGATGGAAAATGATAGTGGACAACAATTTTCAGGTCATACCACAGATTTTCCACATACCACATTTTCAGGTCATGCCACATATTTCTGGCTGACTGGAACAGGTTCTCCTCAAGGATCTGCTTGTATTTGGCTCTATCCATGATTCCCTTGATGAAATCAAGATTTCCAGTTCCTCCTGCTGAAAAGCAAACCCAGAGGATGATGCTACCACCGTTGTCCTTGATGGTAGGAATGGTGTTACCTGGGTGTTGGGCTGTGGACTGTGCCAAACATAACACTTTGATTTTAGACTGAATGGCTCAAAATCTTTCTCCAAAAGCTCTCAGATTTTGTCACATGCCTTCTAGCAAACTCCAAGCATGCTTGTGTATTAGCCTTTCTTAGAAGTGGCTTCCTTCTGGCCACTCTCCCATTGAGGCCAGATCTGTAAAGAGCTGATGATATTGTTTATGTCTGTACAGGTTCTCCTATTTCAGCCAGTGAGCTGTCTAATCCCTTCAGTGTTGTAGCTGGCCCCTTGGACACTTCTCTGACAATTGCCCTTCTTGCCCATGCAGATGGCCTGATCTTGGTAGTGTCTGGGTTGTGCTATACGTTTTTCACTTTGTTATAATGGAGTAGACAGTGTTTCTAGGAAGGTTCAAAGCTTTGCTGATCCTTTTACAACCTTCTCCAGCTTTTTCCTCCTAACGTCATCTCAGTGCTACACGGGCAGTTTCTTGGTCCTCATGACAGGACTAGTCTTATCTGCCTTATTTAGATATGAGACCTCCCAAAGTCAGTGATATTTATTGTGCAACCATACATTTGGACACAGTTGGATTTGAAATTAACACAGGTGTACCTTGTTTATCATGTTTAGTGTGAGTGCTCAAGAAAATTAAATACTAGCCCTAATTTAGACTGCTAATTAAATAAATAATTTATTTAATTGTATTTCTATAGAGATGAAAAAGAGCAGAAAAAATCCCATTCTAATATACTTAAAATTGATTCTGCAATACAGAAAAAACAGTAAAAAAGAAATACCTACTAGGGGAGTCAGTATGTTCTGTAGGCACTGTATGTTCATTACACCTGTTCCATGTTTGCTTGCAAAATGATTCAGGAATTTTCTTTATTTCCAATCTTATTTATATTTCCAATTTTAATTATTTCAATGACTTAAAACCATATAACTCGTTGACTGATAACTTGGTGTACACTCACCATCCACTTTAATAGGGACACCAGTTTTCAGTCTTCAACAGTTTGTGTGAGTCTGTGCCCATGATTTTTGTTCTTGGCTGACAGGAGTGGAACCTGATGTGGTCTTCTGCTGTTGTAGCCCATCCACCTCAAGGTTTGATGTGTTGTGCATTCTGAGATGTTTTTCTGCTCAACATGGTTATAAAGAGTGATTATTTAAGATAATATAGACTTACATCAGTTCAGACCAATCTATTCATTCTCCTCTGATCTCTCTCATCAACAAGGTGTTTCAGCCTGCAGCCCCTTAGAACACAGGTTTTTTTTGTTTTGTTTTGTTTTTCGCACCATTCTGTGTAAACTCTAGAGAATTTTGTGTGTGAAATTCCCAGGAGATCAGCAGTTTTTGAAATATTCAAACCATCACATGCCAAGTCCCAGAGATCACACTTTTCCCCCATTCTGATGATTGATGTGAACATTACCTGAAGCTCTTGACCTGTATCTGCATGATTTTTATACACTGTGCTGCTGCCACATGACTGGCTGATTGGATAACTGCATAAATGAGCAGGTATACAGGTGTTCCTATTAAAGTGGACAGTGAGTGTATGTGGACATAGAAGAGAGAAAATCTGTAGACAGACAATATGCACTGGGTGGGGAATTCACTTTGCAAGAAGGGTGCTTTGCTCTTCTGAGAGTGACCAGTAGAGATGAAAGCTGTAAATGGAATTAGTCTAACAATATTAAGCTGTATAATAATATTAATAGGCAACTGTGAATTTCTTAAACTCATGACAATCTGATGACCCCTTTTCTTTTCCACTGTTGTACAGATGGTGTTGTACTGATGACACTCATGCTGAAACCTCCCATATTATTCCATTTGCCTTGGTACACCTTACACCTCTCACCTTGAAGTAGATTTTAAATACGTGGACGACGTCAAACAAAGTGACATCATTCAGCGGCTGGGTTTTAACAGACGGCCTAGGGCCAAACCAGTCTCAGAACCACAGAGTGGGATTGACCCTTCCCACTGGGCCTGCTCTGGGTCACTGTCACCTGTGAGCAGCAATGAAACTAGGAATTCCTCTATCACCTCCTTTTCCTCCTCCTCTTCTTCTGTTAACAGAAGAAAACCTCCGCTTCCTCCCTCCCATTCCATATCTAAATCCTCTTCTGAAGGTTCTGAGCATTATGAAGCCCTACATGTTTGCCAGAATAGCTCAGATGGGAAGCCTCCCCTAGTGACACGGCAATCCACTACTCCTAAACCAAATCCTTTAGTAGAAATGACCTTGGTGGAGACACGAAAGCGTTTAGAGCAAGAGAAGGGTTCTTCTCAGACAATGACCTCAGAGATATACACACGGCGTAGGCTAGCTAGTTTTGCTGGCTTAGGCTCAAGTGGTATTATGTCACCTCTTACCAGCTCGAGTGCTCTTAACCACACTCAGTCCCAGGAAAACCATAAAGGGTCTAAGCTAACAGTTCCTGATCAGGCTTCCTCAGGGAGCAGCTCTTTGAGAACCAGCCCCAAGAGCTCTGGCAGGGCCACTCCAGTGACTACTGTTAGTCCACTGGACCTTCAATTGGTCAGGGACCAAATGGTAGTGGCTCTAGAAAGGCTGAAAGAGATGGAGGAACAGATAAAGATCATACCTGTGCTGCAAGTCAAGATCTCTGTCTTGAAAGAAGAAAAGAAACAGCTTAGTGCATTGGTAAAAAACCTAGAGAGTCAAAATTTAGTTTGTAATCTAGATCCAGATTTGCAAGGTCTATCCAGGAAAAGAGCATATAGCACAGGAAGTACTGTGAAGTATTTCAAACCAGAAAAAGACGATGAGGGCAAGAGGGTGTCTGCCAAAAAGGTAGACAGTTGGGAACATGATGCCTTGTCTGAGCTGGACCAGTTTAAGCAGCTAAATGCTGAAATGCAGCTGACTGTCAATGATAACGAGAACATGGGGTTTGTGCATTCACAAAGTTGTTGTAGGGATGTTGCTACAGAAACCAAACTCGATGTACGGTCAGTAGAAGTTGGTGTTACCGAAGCTATGCTGGGTGTGGTGTCAGACACTGAGCTGGAGCTTGAGCTACAACAACAAACTATTCAAGTTTTGAGGGACAAGGTGCAAATGCTGGCGGTAGAGCTTAAAGAGGCATTGCTTAAAGCAGAATTGTGCAGACTGAAGAGTGAGTTACAGGAAGCTGGGGCCCATACCCATGCTGCCAAGAATTATACTGCACAACCAGAGATGCAAAGCACTGCAACTCAGACAGGAATGCTGACAAGGACAATTGGCATTGGAAATCATATTCAACTTGTACATGCTGCTGTTGGTGAAGGGGCAGTGCGAACTCTTAACACTGTAGGACTGACCTGCCAGCCAGAGACAAGTGATGTGGCCTCTGGCCTGGACACACCCATTGAAATGTGGCAGATACAGAAGAAGGTGGAAAAGAGGGATCAGTGCGTAGGAACACATTATGTGCCAACTTGCAGTCAAGGTGTTGGAACGTCTGTGAGTGTTTGTGATGTTGGTATTATGACCTTAGAGTTGATGGAGACTCTGGAGAAAAAGAAAACATCCAGTAGAACAGTAGGCTTTGGTGATTGCGCCATAGATGTAAATGTCAACATGGTCAAGCCTCTTGTATCCCAGGATAGCGTCACTGAACCTGTCAGAGGTACAGACGTTGGTGTAATAATGACTCCACAAACCATGTCCCAATGCACCAACACTGATGTCCATACAGACTCTCACTGCACTAGCACATCGCCAGTCTACATCTCTGAATCGAGCACCATTCCAACAAACATGCTTACGCAGGAGAGACATACCAACACTGTCCACATAATCACTCGAACACTTGCAGTTGGTGAAGGGAGAGTTATCGATCAACAAGTGCCTGGAAAAATGCGTTCCATTGCAGTGGGGACTCCTGTATGCCTGAAGGAAAGAACAGTCACTCCTGGCACCTCCAAAGTGATGACTCGTGATACTGGTGTTGGAATGGCTAACATTAATGAGAATTTCTTGGTTGGGCTCCGGACACGGAACATGGCATGTGGTCCATCCCGCTTACCAGATCCTAACAAGACCCGGAGTATAGGAGTCGAGGTGGGTGATGGGAGGATTCGGGATGTCGATGGGCACATGTGGATGCCTGTACACTTACTACAGCCACATTTATATGCACAAACAGAGCCTGGACTGGATCATTACATAGACCGAATGCAGACACTGCTAAAAGAGCAACAGAGTCTGCTAACTAGCAGCCATTTTAAACCAAAGGATGATGTTGCTCTTCAGACCCAGCACCTCCTGGACACACACCATGGAGGTAATTCATTTTCTTTTCAAAGGTTTTTTTTTTTATTGAAGACTGCACCAGCAGACAGTTTCTCAAAATTTTCTATGATGATTTTTTTTTATAATTTTGGTTTTTAAACATTCTTTCTAACATTCTCAGTACCTGGGCATGGCTCTTCTTCAAAAGCCAGTGAGCGCATGCAGCTTAAATCAAAGAATTTAATGGGACATTTCAGTGGTAAGCATGTTTTTGCATCCATCTACTTCATGTACAACTTTCCAATATTTGTTAGAAGAGAAAGACTTCATGATTTCCTTTCTAAAGAGTGGAATGCAGACAGGAGATAGAAATAGCTCTCTCTGGTTTGCCTTTTGGCTGGATGAGCCCTACATTTAGAATATTTTGGATAGCATTGTGGTTTGGAAAACTTTGCCTATGCCCCATTTCATGCCCCAAATGTGGTCTGTGGCACAAACAGAACATAAATGCTGTCTATTCTGAGTGTGGCTGCTGTGTGCATGGTGAAGAGAAGAGAAGGAACAAGTCTAAAACCCTCATTATTTTAAAAAGACCTTAAACAGGTGTTACTGCAGTCTTGGGAGTGTAGCCTTGGTAAACCAGACAGTGATGAGTCCATTCACTATAATTGCCTTAAAAATGATCAGTGTTCTTTTGAGCATGTTGTGAATCTTTCGATTGAAACATTTTGATGTTTAATAGATATTATAAGTAGAAACCTTATTAACAGAGAATGCTATAGTTGGTAGTTATAAGGATGTGCATTATTCAAGAGTATTTATGAGTATTTCTCCATACTTATACGGTACACTAAAAGTGACTAAGATGGCTAATGCTAAATATTTCTTGAACTATTATCTGTACCATTCAACAGCAGGTATAAAATACATGGCTCATGATTTCCAGTGCATGCAAGTTTAAAATCTGCAAAATTGAGGCTATCATGTAGGACAAATGTACAAATCTTACTTATCAAAATTGAGAGCAAGTCTGCAACAACACTGCACTTGATTACCGTTGTAGCTAGAACGTGAATTTGTGATAAGAGTTTTCTTTCTTCTCTTTGTCCATCTCGTCTCCAAGATGATAATAGCAGCATCAGATCTACAAGAAAGGACATGTCACAGAGATGTGCAGAAAGCAGGAAGACCCTCAAGTCTCCTTCTCCAGGGTGAGAATGAAGCAGTTCTTACAACATCTCTCCAAATACTGAACAAAATTAAGGTTAAATCTAAATTGTTTCATAAATTATGTACATTTCCTTTATTTCTGTTTGGACAGAGATTAGAATTGTGCCTGTAAATAGATAGCATGTACTGAGTTAATAATATTGCAATTTTTCCAGCCAATTGATACATTTATTTTTGTTTATAGAGCTTCAAGTGAGAATTTCCCTTTTTTGTGAAATGTCTATGGTATTGGTATGGCTTAAATTATCATTTGTACTTTGCTTTCTAATCACATCTCATTCGCAGCTCATTAATACTTCCAAGAAATCTCTTGAACCGCAGCTTTCATCTTGTGCACTCAATTTTCAGTGCTTCCTTTAGCTTTTTTTCTCTGATGATTATGATGTAAAGGGCCTGATGTAAGCTAGATATTCAGGAATGAGCCACAGAGCTACACTGATTTAGCCCTCTATGTCTTGGTTGTAGGTTCGACTGTCTATCCATTACTGAAGGTGCCTTCTCTGAATGGACTGATTCTGAGGAGGAGAAGAGGAAGAGAATGAAGCAGATAGAGGAGGGTCCCAGGATCAGCACAAAATCTTCTAAAATGGAGAGAAGAGAGGGGTTGGTTAAAAAAGAAACACATTTCCATATACACAATTCCCCCCTTGAATATGCTTTGCTGATTTAAAATTTTTTGTATTATTCTTCAATAATGCCACTAAGTAAGAATTGTTTTGTATTTTTTAGATATGAAATGAGTGACAAAGTGATTTCTGCCTGTCACAAATTAAAAGCCCACCTAAATGACACCAAGGTTTTATCCAACAGAGAACTGGTGAGTCCCCATAACCTGCGGAAGAGAAATATTTGTGGATATGTGGAAAATATGTGGTTTTGTTTATTTCTATTTCAGTAAGCAGTTTGGTTCTTTCCTGCTTGGGCTTTCATCTGTGGAATAGAAAGTGGTTCATAAAATACTTCTGAAATACGTTTGCAGTCTGTGAAATGTGAATTCCTTGCACTTTGAACCATACCTTCAGATTGACTGTGCAGGGACCTGCTGATCAAAATCCTGATCTTAAATGGTTTTTTTTTTTTTTTTTTTTTTTTTTTTTTGTGCATATGTGAGGCACACCTTGAATAGTACATTTAAAAAAAAAAAATTCTGGACATGTAGATAGGTGCAGAGAGTATTTTATGTATAATCATATTTTTTTTTTAAAATACAGCAGATCATACTTTCCTTCCAGTCCAACTACAGGTGAGAGCACTGTGTGCAGTTTCTCATGCATTACAAATGAGAACATCAAAAGCCAAGGAATGATGCCAAGAAGAGCATGTGGCTTGTATACTGCCATTAAAACATCTCAAGCTATCCCCTGTAGGAGCACACATAAAATTGTTTGGATAGCAGCAAAAGTCAGTTATAGGGTTCTGTGAACTACTCATTGCTAACTGTCGTTTAATATTCAAAGTAATCTAGACTCAATTGCCTGACAAGATTCTCAACATTGCAACTGAGATGCAAGTATAATATATAAATATATAAGTATATAATTATATTTTAGTGATAGAATAATACCCAAACTTATTTTATTTAGATGCAAATATGTTTCAAGGTAAAATCAAGAAAAGATGGATACTAGGGGGCTGTAATTAGGGAAACAAATATTCCAGTTTTCCTAATTTTGCCTTCAAATAGGTGAACAAATTTGAGCTATTGATTTTGGCACTTGTTACTGGCAGGTTAAGGATCAGCAAACCTTTAGCCATGGGGAATAAATGTTTGATTAGAACAGTGGTTCATAAACAGACTCGATACACACTGTCTACAACAAGAAAGAAATGAAATACATACATTTGAGCTTTAAAAGTAGAAAATAAATTCACTTGAAAGAAAAAGTGGAGGCAGTTGTTGAAGGGTGTGTTTGTAGTGAATGTTTCTAGATGACTATAAATTGTAAAACCGCACTTTGCTGTCTGGCATATAAAGTAAAAACAATTTTCATTTGGGTTTCACATTTCCATGCTGTCACATATATCCTGCAATTACCTACTGGCATGCAATGTTTTAGGTCAGAATGTGGAACATTAGCACAAACTGAAAATATGAGAGAAATTTAACCTTTAATTAAAATACATTTAGTCTAAGAAAACAAAATGTAACTGAAGCATGTTTTGTGTGTGTCCAGAGACAGTTGTTTCTATATATAAATGTATATACATTATACAGACACACACACACACACACACACACACACACACACAGTGGTGTCCAAAAGTCTGAGACCACTAGCAAAAGATGCTTCTATTTTGCATTATTTTCTAATTTAATACAATGATTTTAATTATAAGTTATATTATTGACAACAACTTGAGTGAAAAGTTGAATCTTTGAAATATGAAATATTTACATGAATTTCAGAGTTTCTTAGTGTTTGGTATGTCCCCTTTTTGCTTTAATGACAGTGTGCACTTGAGTTGGCTTGGACTCCGCAAGTTTGTGCAGAAATAGTCATGTAACTCCTATGCATATACACAGCTTGATTCTTAATACTGTGTGTTGTTATGATCCCTCTTATTTTTTTTTATTATTATTAACATTTTACAGATTCTGCAAGGTGTATGTAAACTTATGACCCCATCTGTATAAAACTCATCAGTGTTATTACTTTGTCTCTACTTTAAAGCGTTCCTGCCTGAACGTGATCCAGCAAGACTGGTTCTGTGTGTCCAGTCAGAAGAAAGCATATCCAGAGACAGTTGAGGGTTTTCTGAGCATGTGTCATCATGTATCACCTGCTGTTCTGACTTATGTGGCTAACATGGCTGACCGGAATGGCAACACGGCACTGCACTACAGTGTCTCCCATTCTAACTTCAGGGTGGTGCAGAAACTGTTGGATGCAGGTACACATTTCTAGTGGCCAAGTCAACAAAGTTTTTAAATTCAGAAATTGTCAAAAGTTAGTGTTTTACAACAGTGTCTGGGTAATTAATTTGTTGTCCATCTCAGAAAAAAGTTAGCATCATATGTTGTCAAGCTACTTTAAACTAATTGAGCCAGCTTTAGCATTACTGCACTATTGTTGGAGAAAATAAAAAGATCACTCAGGAAAAAAAGCATTTGTTCATTAGGATGAATCAGAGTTTTATTACCTTACCCAAAAGCCCAAAGGCAAGTGAAAATGCAGCAACATTAAAAACTTTATCCTTCAATTCAATATTCCTTTGTGTCCAGACAAGTTGTGAAGTTGTACAAAATGCCATAACATGGACAAGTGCTGTTCCCTTACCACATTAGCATTCTTAATAATATTGCTGCTTGCTTGTTAGATTAGCAGTGTTTGCTTGTTATTGGTGCAAGCTGGATGTGTGTGTGTGTGTGTGTGTGTGTGTGTATGTGTGTGTGTGTCTGGATGTGCAGGTGTATGTAATGTAAATCAGCAGAATAAGGCTGGATACACTCCCATCATGTTGGCTGCTTTGGCTGCTGTGGAAACCAAGGAGGATATGAGCGTGGTGGAGGGGCTCTTCCGGAAGGGAGATGTCAATGCCAAGGCCACTCAGGTATTGTGTCTGTCGCTATGCAGTGTAAATATGTCTACTGTATGTGCATGTATACTATTGTTCGAATATTGCAGGCTGGTCAGACTGCTCTCATGCTGGCGGTCAGTCATGGACGTATGGACATGGTGAAAATTCTCTTAGCTTCGGGGTCAAAGGTCAATATTCAGGATGACGAGGGCTCTACCGCACTCATGTGCGCCAGTGAGCATGGCCATGTTGATATTGTCCGTCTCCTATTGGCTCAGCCAGGCTGTGATGCCACTCTGACTGACAATGTAAGCAGCCTATATGCTGTCAGGGCACAGGAACTTTATTTATGAAACATCATTGTCACAGTCTTTGATGAATGTGTCTGTGTGTCTGGTAGGATGACAGCACTGCAATGTCCATAGCCCTGGATGCTGGCCACAGTGACATTGCTATGCTCTTGTATGCGCATATAAACTATGGAATGGGCCAGCCATTGGTAGGATCATTCATATTTTGTGACTACTGATTGTGATACTGTCCCATAGTGCCCAGTGATGCTAGTAACTTTCTCCCTAAGCTGAAAATTTCATCTTTATTATCTGTGTGCTTGCAGGCTATTTCTCGAAGCTAGACACCAGCTGCTCCAACTCCAGGCCTTTTTGATTGATTTGTTTCACTTATTTCCCAGTGCTACATGCCCGGTCCTTGTAAGTCTTCATAGGCCTCTACCATAAATCTGGAAGTCAAGTGTTGGAGACACTTTCAATAGAATTGTGGAAAAGCAAGCCCTAGATGACATATTTACATGTAGCCTAATGATCCGATAATAATTTGACTGTAAGTTCAGCTGAAACATTACTGCATTACATTGTATTTGCAAATCTGACATTGCTGAGTCATTATGTGTAATATACTACACAGCAGAGTCTATTGCCTAATCTGCGTGAAGGACAGATATAAGGAAGTCTCAAACCTACAGTGTATCATTTACTGAACCACATATTTATATATATTTTTTTGATTTGTCACAGAAATAATCCTGAATACGGGAACTTGCTTTTTTCTCCTCTTCATTTAAATCTGAGTCCTATTAGGAAAATTCACTGCATTGTTTCCTTTGTACCATCATATACACAGTTATTGAATTATTGCAGTGGAAATTTCAAAACAAGCTACACTTACATTTTATTAAATTGGCAGATATTATACATCAGGCAGAGACCAATTGAAGCCTAGAGACTCCCTATGGAATAGCCAGAAAACACTGCATACTGTCTGTAATTTACTGTATTTCTATCATTTTCAAATATTAATCAAGTAACTAGAGGCTCTCTCAGGTATCAACACACAAGCTATGCAAGGTGAAATGTTAAGTGACATTATGACATTAAAAATTGAGCCTGAATTGACAGCCTTAGTCACTATATTTGACTGGATGACTAAATATCATCCACAGGTCATATTAGCAATAGAGCAACATGCATGTGAACACTTTGTCTTAAGATTATAAATTTTAAGATGCAATAGGCTAATGGATATATATTTGTATTTTATGTTACAGCATGTGTTATGTGCAGTATGGTACATATTGGTCTCAAAATTTTTATAGCATGCTATTAATAAAGGTAATTTAAATTTGAAGCGTGAGTCATGTAATATATTAGTGGCCAGCAAAAAAATGTTGGCAAATGTTGGCATTATCAATCTTTAATGTGTTATCAGGAATGTGTTTGCATAAAATCACCTCATAGTTGTTGCCTGTTATAGGACCATACAATGAATTAGAATTACACAGCATGTCTAAGTCTCCATATATAGGAAAAATTAACACTTTTTAGCAAAAAACAAAACATCTTCTACATGATTGCCATTTCGTTGTAAACATGCAAGGAGTCCGCTCTCCCAACTTTGGCTTCCAGTATGGCAACAGTGTCGTGTGTCATATGCTTGCCATGTTTCCTGTTAAAGTCCATCGCAACCTTGCCACAGCTTCCTGATCCAGCCATGAGAATGATTTCAATATGTTCTTCTTTTGTCAAAAGTATTCTTAAAGGCTATCTGGAAAAAAAAAAATATATATATATACATATATATACACACACACACACACACATATATACAGTTGAGGTCAAAAGTTTACATACCCCTTTCAGAATCTGCAAAATGTTTATTATTTTACCAAAATAAGAGGGATCATACAAAATGCATGTTATTGTTTATCTAGTGCTGACCTGAATAAGATATTTCACATAAAAGATGTTTACATATAGTCCACAAGAGAAAATAATAGTTGAATTTATAAAAATGACCCAGTTCAAAAGTTTACATACCCTTGATTCTTAATACTGTGTTGTTACCTGAATGATCCACAGCTGTGTTTTTTTGTTTACTGATAGTTGTTCAAGAGTCCCTTGTTTGTCCTGAACAGTTAAACTGCCTGCTGTTCTTCAGAAAAATCCTTCAGGTCCCACAAATTCTTTAGTTTTCCAGCATTTTTGTGTATTTGAACCCTTTCCAACAATGACTGTATGATTTTGAGATCCATCTTTTCACA
>CM040480.1:9355696-9433035 GCA_022758105.1 Pangasianodon gigas
ATATATATATATATATATATATATATATATATATATATATATATATATATATATAAACTAAGTATGAAAAACTCTTTGGAAGACATTTTGTGGGTTAAAACTATCTTTGTCTTACTCCAAAAAAGGTTTTGTGCTATTTACAGCAAATTATGCATCTTTACGCATTGGCTGTCAATACAAAAGGTTTCTGAATAGGAGAAATTTTTCTTTGTTAAATGTCAAATATTGAATATATCAAATTTACATTCATACTGTGATACAGGTCTGTATGCTATTCTAATCATAACTTTACATTTAAAATAAAACTGGTTGTTACTTTACATTGTTTTATTTTTAAAAGTTTTTTTAAATTCAAATGTATTTTTATTATAGAATAATTATAGAACAATCTTCTCCCTTTTAGACAATTATTTGATGTATGTCATTTTCCCTCTTCCTTTCATCATGCATTTCTTCCCCTTCTTTCTGTAGATATTTAGTTACATTGTATCTTTGTATTGTTACATGGCTCACTCTCTCATCATTCTGTCTGTGAAAAATGTAATATATTACTTTATTTATAGTTATTCACAGTAGTTTACACAGAACATAAAGTCACAACTGAATGTCACTAACTAAGTATGTGTTATGTTATTTTATCAATAGTCTTGTTAAATACAATTCAAGGGTCCCTGGAGGACTATTGGTTTGGCCACGGGACTCTCCCGCTGTGACTTGGGTTCGATTTCCGGCCAGGGAGTTGTACATGACAGTGCATTCCCAGTGCCGGTCTCAAGCCCAGATAAAAAATTGGGGAGGACCAATGATCCACTGTGGCGACCCCTAATGAGATCAGCCAAAAGAAGGACAACAACAACCTGTTAAATACAATTCCACTATTGTCTGGCATAATTAAAACAAACCCAAAGCAGGATATGCCAGAAAGGGTTTATTTAGTGGAAAATGAAAACCATGTAGCCTTAGCACAATCACTAATGCAGGTTTTATATTGTAAAAGGTGATCATTAATTTACTTTATAGGTGTATAGCTTAGACCCTAAATTCAGTGGTAGAAATGCAGTGACAAACCAGTTGTGATTTGTTTTTCTTAATACAAGCTAGTTATGATAAGGAATGTGATAATCCAAATATTTGGCTCCAGAAGATTCATCACACGTCACTCATGATTTTCAGTTCCTACATATGTGAACAACTAAGAAAATGGAAGAACCTTATACATGATACAAATATACTGTTTCCAGTGCCGCCGAAGCATAAAAGATAGCAAGGTCTAGCTTAATTAATAGCTATCTTGTTAGCTAATTTTATGCAGAATACAATGGATAATAAAAGTAAATGAATTCCACAAGGTTAACATGTTTTAAAAAAGCAACTGATAATATTTATTTAATACCGCAGTCTAAAAAAGTCTCTGATAATACCGCAGTCTAAAAAAGTCTAGCAACTGTGACATGCCCACCAGAGACAAGCTGTGGAGATTATGCTAAAGGAGTGTATGGCATACTTCTAAGGAAGGGTATTATCTATGGTAGGGAGTCTGTCATGTCAAGGCATCATGGTCACCATGGCCAGTGCTGCCAAGGACGTTTCCAGTTCTGAAGACTCTCCGTCCCACTGGAATTAAATTTTCAAGGTCAAGAGTGTGGGATTGCCCTGGTGCAATGGTTCTTTAAACGCTCTAAACTCCACTTTCAACTGCCTCACATGCAGGTTGTTCTGTGCAGCCTAACGCCCCACCCCCCGTCCCCCCACCCCAAAATCTCTTCCCTTCATCGAAGCCCTGTGGCGATGGGGGAGTGGCAAAGTTACAGGTGAAGATGATCACTAGCAGTCATACTCATGAACCTGCACGTAGAGGGCCCTCGGACTAGCAATTGCTCATCTTCAAACGCAAAGCAACAGAGGAGCTTGGCAGCATCCAGGGTGACTGGGAAGTCCTATTTAAGACAGTACTGCCCACCCTCGCATGAGGGAGGTGATTAGAAAAGGTACCCCAAATACTGCCTGCATCACCATGTCTGGCCAGCACACTGTGGCTGGCAGATCATCCTTCAAGTGGTCATACCACAAAGAAAAAACAAAATCAAAGAGACTCATAGTCTGAGCTTGGAATACCTGCACTCTGATAGACAGGGACAACACCAACAGACCAGAAAAAAGAACCGCGCTCCTTTCTAAAGAGCTAGCTCTCTATGGCAAAGAAATTACTGCTCTAAGGCAGACAAGACTGGCTGATGAGGGGATGCTAAAGGAGGCTTAAGGTGGCTACACCTTGTTTTGGGGTGGAAAACCATAAAACAAAGACAAGATTCATGGAGTGGAATCTGCTGTCAGTACCAGCCTGATGAAGAGCGGTATCCCCACCCTGTTTATGCGCTGACTCTCACCAGGCCCAATGAAGTCAAACAATTATAATTCTAAGTCCTTGAACAAACTTATAAGATTCACCCCTGCCAGTCAAAAACTTGTCATCATTGGAGATTTCAGTGCCAGAGTTGGCAAAGAAAAGGCCATCTGGAAGGGAGTACTTGGACCCCATGGCGTGGGTAGTCAGAACAGCAACAGTCTGCTTCTACTGAGCAAGCGTGCTGAAAGCATGTTTGCATCACCAACAAAACCTTCCACCAAGCCAAGTACAAAACATCTTGGATGCACCCAAGATTAAAACAATGGCACCTAATAGATTTTATCATTGTCAGGCAAAGATGTGTGAATCAAGGTGTGTGCATGACACCAGCCATGCATGGTGCAGAGTCCTGGACAGACTGGTACCAATCGCACCTGTGCAGCAAAAATGTGCCAAAACTGTTTGAGCCACCTTCAACCCCACACATCTTAAGTATGACCATCTCTGCCAGAGGTTCCAAGCAACCGTCAACAAAAGCCTTACTACCGGAGCTCCACCTGCCAGAGACTGTGTTGACATGTGGGAGCAGTTGTCACAGAGACTGCAAAAAACATCCTGGGGCCAAAAAAACATGTGCACCATGACTGGTTCGTGAAAATGACGGTCAGATTGAAACTTCTGCAAGAAAACAACAAGGCCTACACAGCATGGCAGAATGACCTCAGGTACACTTTGAAAGAAGACAGGTACAAACACTTCAAAGGACAAACCTAGAAACAGCTGCACAAGATGAAAGACAGGTGGTGGGACAAGAAGGCACAAGAAGTAAAACAATATGCAAACTCTCACAACTCCAGATGGTTTTTCAGTGCCCTGAAGACCATTCAAGGACAGGACCTATACCCATACTGTCACCAGACAGATCAGCCTTGATCAAGGACTAAGAGGGCCTAAGAAACCATTGGGCTGAGCCTTCTACATGCTGCTCAACAGACCCTCTATTGTAAACCTCTCAACATTGGAGTAACTCTCCCAACAGCTGCTCATGGAAGAACTTGACCCACCACCCACGGTCACTGATCTCACTAAGGCAGTATAACAGATGAACCTGGACAGAGCACCTGGGAAGGACAGCATCCCAGCAGAAATACATAAAGCTGCTGGACATTGACGTTTTCCATAGCAGCATTCAGTGAATCTGGGAACATGAAAAGATGCCTGACGACTTTAGAGATGCCCTGATAGTAGTGCTGCAAAGGCAGCAAAGCAGACTTGAGAATTACAGGTGTATCTCCTTGCTCTCCCTTACAGGCAAGATCTTTGCCAATATCATCTTGAACAGACTCATCCAGGTAGCAGAAACCAACCTGCCGAAGGCCCAGTGTGGAATTCGCCCCTGGTTGCAGTCCTGTGTATATGATCTTCACTGTAAGACCACAGTGAACTCCAAGAAAAGTGTCTACAACAGAACTTGGACTTCTATACTGTTTTCAGGTCGATGAAAACAGTATAGAAGTCCAAGTTCTGTTGTAGACACTTTTCTTGGAGTTCACCTGTTCGCCTTTGACAAAGTCAACAGAGAGGCCCTCTGGGCTGTGCTGGCAAAGTACGGCTGTCCCCTGTTCATCCACATCAACAGGCTCTTCCATGATGGCATGATGGGGCAGGTGCTCTCCAGCGGTGACTAGTCAGACCCTTTTGAGATCACCAGTGGAGTGAAGCAGGGCTATGTCTTGGCACCAGTCTTATTCAACCTGTTCTTCGCCTGCGTCGTCAGGCAATCAGTGGAAAATCTCAATAAGTGGAAAATCCGCTATAATGGCTCCATCTTTGACCTGCGGAGACTGTCAGCAGTCCCTTTTTGCAGATAACTGTGCATTAATTGCCCACAAGTATGAAGACCTGCAAGTCATATTCAACAAGTTCTCAGAGGCCTCAAAGCAGTTTGGTCTCACCATCAGCCTGGGCAAAACAGAGGTACTTTTCCAGCCTCTAAGAGGGCTGTGCACAGGAGATGCCCAGCCAATTTGACAGAGTTAGAATGCTTTTGCAAGGAAGAACGGCAAAATACTGCCAAGTCAAGATGTGCCAAACTGATTGACTCTTGCCCAAAAAGATGGCCATGGTAAAATCTAAAGTTGCTTCAACTTTTATTAGTTTACGGGTGTGCACACTTATGCAACCAGGTTATTGTACATTTTTATTTTTCATTTTATTCAACTTATTGTTTTTCACTTTAATTTATAGGTTGCAATTTACCAATAAAGGTAGAAAAGGTTCTGACATGATTTATCTTGGCATCATTTTGTTTTACATCACAAAAAACTTTTAACAGGGGTATGAAGAGTTTTTATATCCACTGTACATCAGGTAGTCTCTCAAGGTAACATAGAAGAGCAAAAGTGTGGACAATACAGAACAATACAAACTCTAACAATATACAAAAGATACACCTTATGTACATTATACCTAAAGTGCACAACAGTGTTTACGGACAATATATAAGAGTATATACAATATACAGTTGGGTCCACAATTTTCATAATTTTGCTTCTGTACACCACCACAAAGGATTTGAAATGAAGCAATCAAGATGTGATTGAAGTGTAGACTTTCAGCTTTAATTCATAGGGTTTAACAAAAATATTGCATTAACCATTTATATTACAGTAATTTTTTACTTAGTCCCTCCATTTTCACAGGCTCAAAAGTAATTGGACAAACTAATAAGATTATAAATATAAGGATTATTTTTAATATTTGGATACAAATCCTTCACAGTCAATGACTGCCTGAAGTCTAGAACCCATGGACATCACCAAATACTGTACATCACCAAATGCTGAGTTTCCTCAGCTGCCTTCAGTTGCAACTTGGCAGTCTTATTTATATGTTGGCCTTTCTGTTCTTGGGTGTTACCAGTGGTTTGCATCTTGAGGTAAACCCTCTTTATTCACATTCACAAAAGTGTCTCTTGACTGTAGACTTTGACAATGATACACCTACCTCCTTGAGAGTGTTCTTGACTTGGCTAGTTGTTGTGGAGGGATTTTTCTTCACCAAGAAATGAATTCTGCGATCATCCACTTTAGTTGTCTTCTGTGGTCTTCCAGGCCTTTTGGTGTTGCTGAGCTCTCCAGTGCAGTCCTTCTTTTTAAGAATGTACCAAACTGTTGATTTGGCCACTCCGAAAGTTTCTGCTATTTCCCTGATAGGCCTGCTTTCTTTTTGCAGCTTAATGATGGCCTCCGTCCCTTGCATCAACCCCTCTTTTGACCGCATATTGAGAGTTCCCATGAACAGCTACTAAATGCAAATTCAACACTTGGAATCAATTCCAGACCTTTTATCTCCTTAATCTGTCATGAAATAATGAGGAAACAGGCCACACCTGGCCATGAAATCTGGCTGTTGCGGGGAGACCTGGCAATTAGTCAGTTGTCCAATTACTTTTGAGCCTTAGAAAAAATGCCTTTAATTCCTAAACAGTTGCAATATTTTTGTTAAACCCTTCACCCTTCTGATTGAAAACCAGAAGATATTTCTCTGATTTTATTCTTGATTTTGTCATTGAACCAAGGTTTTTGGTTGGGAAATGTCTGAATTGTGTTTTGTGGAATGCATAGTTCTGTGCAGTTTTTAATGTAGCTGGTAACCACAACCATACATTCATTAATGTCTTTGTCAGGTACCCTGAGCAGATCCCAACCTGGACATTCAAAACGGTCCACAAGCCTTTGCTCCACTGCAGCAAGGTGCATACTGACCTGTATGTGGGTGCCGACCTTCACCTCTGTGTCTCTGTGCACCATTTATCATTGAGAATATGCACACCTCCTCCCTTGTGCTTACTGGTAGTTTCTGAACGCCTATCTATGCAATGAATTGTGAAGCCCTTTGGTTGTGTAGCCAAATCTGAGAAGCCAGTATGTAACCAGGTCTTGGTGAATGCATAGAACCAGCACTCCCTCAAGTCCCACTGTATATTTTTTTTGGCTATGAATTTGGTCCAACTTGTTGTCGAATGACTGTGCATTTGCTTGTAGAACAGAAGGTTGTGGTGGTCAGTGTGGCCATTGCCTTAGTTGCATCCATACTCTACCTCTTCTCCCCGCCGCTGTCTTTTCTTTTGTTGTTCTCCATGTATTTGGTCTTGTTTAGTCCACAACACTGTGTAAAGCAGGTGTATCAATAAAGTGGGATTCCTGCTGGAGCCCAAGATGGCAGCCACGATATTTTCACATCTCGTTATGTGTCCGTCTGTTTTGTGTATTTTTTGTCAATAGCGATGCAGTTTGGATTCAATGTCCAATGCTTCCAATGCATAAGGCCATCATGCTAAGGTTCTAGCACTCCTGAAGTGCCATGCCATAGACATCAGTCTGCCCACTGGATCAAAGGGCCAAACCGATAGGCACAGTTAATCAGGCTGGGGGTGCTGCACATGAGTGTGCATGGTTAAGGATTCCCAGGATGTTCCAACCACTAGCAAGAGCATTAGTGGAAACCTGGGTTATGTTTCAGGGCCTCAAGTAGACTACTACAGTTTTGTGTGGCATGGGCTGGTCTGCTGTACCGCCTCAAGGTGCAAGTATCACTCTTCTGGGTGTATGTGCTTTCTTGGCAGCACGACTGCTGCACCATTGCACTGACCCAGTGAGTAAGTCACTCTGTGCAAAGCTACTGTTGGTGAGCCAACTTGCGAAAGCTCCATGTGAGATGGAGAATGTTTTTCTAATCTCCTGTTTTCCTTGCAATCGCCATATTGTCAGATTGGCTCAAGATGTGACAGCTTCACAAAAACTGTTAGGAAGAACTTGAGGGCCAGCCAGACTGCCCTTAATTCTGATAGGCTGATGTGCCTTTTCCCATTCTAAGGAAAAAAGCCATGCTTCAGTGGGATGATAATATGTTCCTGTCTGTGGTATTTGAGGTTAGCTGCAGACTCAGTCTACTTGGAAAATTTCCTTAATCTCAACCTCCCTTGATGAGGTTACCAGGCAAAAAAATGACCTTTTTCCAGTTTTTAACTGCCCTGTTTCAGTGAGTCTGTGATAGCCTCAGATTCTTGTTCTTGGCCAACAGGAGTGGAACTTGATGTGGTCTTCTGCTGTTGTAGCCCATACACTTCAAGGTTTGATGTGTTGTGCATTCTGAGATGCTTTTCTGCTCACTACAGTTGTAAAGAGTGCTTATTTGAGTTACTGTAGACTTCCTGTCAGCTCAAACAAGTCTGGTCATCCTCTGATTTCTTACATCCACAAGGTCTTTCAGCATGCAGACACACAAGATGGGTTTTTCCCCCCAAACCATTCTATGTAAACTCTACAGACTGTTGTGTGTGAAATTCCCAGGAGATCAGCAGTTTATGAAATACTCAAACCAGCCCTTCTTATACCAACACCCATGGCACAGTTAGACTACGATTACAAGGTTAACCAAGTCATAGAGATCACATTTTTTCTCCATTCTGCTGTTTGATGTGAACATTAATTGCAGCTCTTGACCTGTATCTGCATGATTTTATGCATTGCATAAATGAGCAGGTGTACAGGTGTTCCTAATAAAGTGGACAGTGAGTGTATCGTTCCACTTGTAATTCTGACCAGAGGAAAAATGAACTTTCTTGGGATAGGGGGTTTCTCAACAGAGTTGGAATTTGGCTGGGCCCTAAGCTCAAATGGCTGAGTCAATGGCAATACTGAAGTTTATAGTCGGGTCCATAAGTATTTGGACAGAGACACAATTTTTGTAATTTTGCCTCTGTACACCATCACAATGGATTTGAAGTGAAGCAATCAAGATGTGATTGAAGTGTAGACGTTCAGCTTTAATTCAAGGGGTTTAGCAAAAATATTGTATCAAACGTTGATGAAAGTCAATTAACGAAACTGCTTATTAGTCGTCTAATTACTTTTGACCTTGTGAAAATGGAGGGACTATGTAAAAAATGGCTGTAACTCCTAAACAGTTAATGCAGTATTTTTGTTAAACCCATTGAATTAAAGCTGAATGTCTACACTTCGATCACATCTTGATTGCATCCTCAGTGGAGTAGGTTGGCTATGTATGATTAAAACTTCTGGTTTGTCTGGGAAGCTTTCCTGAGAGACACTGAGGCTTCCATACAGTAAAAAAAGGAGGGTTACCCACTCCCATATATGAGAGATCGCACCTCAGTGTTATGAACATGGAATTATGAAAGCACACCACTCCTCCGTGCTTGTCAAAAGGTCTCGACATGTGTGCACATACACACAAAAAGGTATCCATGGTGTTAAAATACTGCTCCTGGCAGTTAGAAGGGGTGAAATAGAACTTCTGTTTACTGCAGTGTATTGCGCCTGTACTACATTGATCAGAATTTACAATTTATACCCAGGTATAAATTCACCAGTAATAAGCCAGATGTTTGGCTAGTGGTAGTTCAATAGGTTGTTGGTTCAAATTCCAAAACTGCTAAAGAGCCACTTCACCCTCAACTGCTCCACTTTGTGTTTGCATTGAATTCTGTGCAAGCTTTTTATAAATATGTCAAATGAGTAATGTGTGATAATCAGAAAATATACTATATGACCAAACTTTGTGAACACCTCACCATCACACCCATATATGGGCCTTCCCCAAACCGTTGCCACAAAGCTGGAAGCGCATAATTGTATAGGATGTCTTTGTATGCTGGAACATTACAATTTCCCTTCACTGGAACTAAGGAGTCTAGGCCAAACCTATTCCAGCATGATAATGCCCCTATGTGCAAAGTGAGGTCCATGAAGACATGGTTTGCCAAGGTTGGAATGGAAGAACTCGAGTTGCCTGCACAGAGCCCTGACCTCAAACCAACTGAACACCTTTGGGATGAATTGGAATGCCGACTGTGCCCCAGGGCTTCTCACCCAACATCAGTGCCTGACCTCAGTAATGCTCTTGAGGCTGAATGGGCCACAAATCCCCATAGCCATGTTCCAAAATCTAGTGGAAAGCCTTCCCAGAGTGAAGGACATTATAACAGCAAAGGGCAGACTAAATCTGGAATGGGATGTTAAAAAAGCACATATGAGAATGATGGTCAAGTATCCACAAGCTTTTGGCTGTATAGTGCACCTATGTTTATTTAGATATTTTGGGTGACCTTGTGTTGAATTTTTATGTAGTCTAGTTTAATTCCTAATGAAGGATCCCTGAGTCTTGAGCATCTCTACACAACTAATTTGATCCTGAAGCTATTAATTATGAAAAAAAAAACCTACTTTTATAGATCACTTATAAGTTCTGCTAATGACTTTTGAATACTTTTGTATACATTTCCTTTTTGTATATTTTTTGGATATTCTTTTTGTATCATTCTGATAATCCTACAAAGATATGTTTTGGACTGCTTTTGGTTTACTGCTGACAAATGAAAGCCCCTATTTTCAGTTGCCAGTAGGGGAAGCCAGTCATGTCACTTCTTTATGGGCCTCATGCAAAAGATGTACAGACATGTGGCTGACACAACTTTTGCAATTATGAAGTCAGAAAGCTGTATTCTTCATAGTAGTTGCATCACAGAATTTCCAGTATGACAACATTGAAGGGGGAAGGATGCAAAATCATCATCATTCATGAACATGTAATACATGAAAGGATTATTCACAGTCTTATATGATAAAGGTGTAGTTGATAAATAATATTTCTTCCTATATTGGGGCCCAAATATGGCACAATTCACTGAGTTGAAAGTCTCTGATATTATTTGTACAGTCCTTAAGAAATGCTATCAAATGCCCAGTTTCTCCAGAAGAGGACAATATAAAATCACTTTTTTATGTTTTATTGCTTTTTAATGAAAAACAACCCCAAAACAATGGCAGGCAATGGAAAGCTTCTTTTGACTCCTCTTTAGGAATGGCCCTGAAGACTGTGGCCCACTGACTGTGGCACTATGTTGTCATCATTAAATTCATATAATTCATAATGATCAGCAGAGGAAGAGAAAAAATTAGAACTGAGATTTTTATGCTACCTCATTAGAGTCTATTACAAGCATTTTCCATTTGTCCCAAGAAATTTGCTTAACCAACAAGAACGGACCTAGGAACAGCCTTAGAATCTTACGAATGTTTGTTTACATGTGTGATATGTATTTTTTGCCTATCTGTCCATCTGAAATTGTTTTATTTCATAAAGGTGCAATCTAAAGTCTGTGTTTCTATCTCTTTGGTGGTGTGTGCGTGTGTGTGCATGTGTAGTGAATGCTATAGAGAGCATTACAGCTCTGCAGGCAGTAAAACGTGCCGTTGCCATGGTAACTGACGGAGATGTTTTACAGAAATGCTCCAGTCAATCAGGGTATGAAGTATGAATATGAATTATATTGTTATAACAGCATTTCACTATATCATCATACACACTGCCCTATTGGTGCTGGTTTGATGGCTAACTGTCAACACTAACGTGATTCTTGGATTATAGCTGCATTAATATTTGATCAGTGAAACCATGCTCTGTCCTTGGTGCTACAACTGTTGCCATGGCAAAATTGCAATTAAAAAAATGTTTCCAGCCGGGAAAGCTGCCTCAGGGGTAGCGCAGATGAGACAATAATATTCTTAAGGACAATTAATATAAATCTACTTTATCAATCAGTTTTGTATAGTTTAATGCAGTTATGTAATAAATGAAAGGAATGACAATGATTATGGGTGTGACAATGTAACAGTATGAAGAATACTTAAATGGAATTTAAAATCATGATATCCCACAACAGATAATGTAAGGTAGACCCTTTGTACTGATTTGCTTTGTTGTGGTGGTCCACATCAAGTTTTATAACCTGTTTAGAGAGCCTGAGGTGCCAGAGAGACCAGTGTTTCTCCTCAGAGGAGCTATTTTTATTAAACCTGCCATAAAGTGAGGACAACTTCACTGAATATTACAAAAAGCACTCTGACTTAAAAAAAAAAAAAAAACCCTAACCCCACTTTTAATGTCCCCACATTTAATCTTATATACTATTCCACCCTTAAACATGATGACAGTTAAAATGGAGAATCTTGAAAAAAAGAGCTGAGCTGAATTATCAGAATAATGACATCATCATTATTCAAACATGCAGAAATCTGTTCTGTAAATATTTTAGGCTGTACTTGTTTACACCCAAACATAGCTGTCTGTTTCAGACTCACTCTTCTTTCGTCCCAGAAACTCAACTCATGGACTGTCTGTTGTATATTGTATGTTTAGGTGGTCACAACAATCCGAATCTAGCAGGCTACAATATCATTTGCACCTACATGCATATATACTTCTAGATTTTAATAAGTCGCATGGGGAAAGAAGATATTGAGAGCAAAATATAGTCACTGGATTGACAGAAAAAGTTTGTGAGGGTTATGGCACCCTCTGGGTTTTGCTTGGGGTTGTGTTTCCACTTGCACCCATTCAGGAAGATCATTTAATCTTAAAACAAACAGGTATGTTTTTGTTTTCTCCATTTGTACCACCAATTTTGCAATCGCTTCCCTCTACGTGTCATAAATAGTGGTCTATAGTGGTTGCTTGCAATGTCAGTCAAATAGAATCTTCCTATGAATGTAGGAAGTTCTTGGGCACACTGCGAGTGACAAAAACTACTCTCTACCAATAGCTTTAAATCAGAATTCCTAACCAGGGAAAAGTGAAAGTATAGATAATTTGTCAAAATCTTAGTTAAAAGTGGTAGTATCTGGCCAAAAAATGTATACAGGTGAAAGTAAAAAAAAAAGTTGCAACTTTTAAACGTACTCAGACATTATAAAGTAACTGATTTTTAAGTGATGAAATTAAGTTAGTCAGGTTTTCATGTGTATAAATGTGTATATTTTATTCTAAGGCTGTGAGATGATGATTTTCACTGTAAAGCAGCTATGCCCTTTTGCCTGAAAACATCATTGTACAATCTCTGTAACTAATGCTACATAGTTTGCTAATTAATTAATCAGAAGTGTCATGCACATATCCACTCACTCACTTTCAGTAACTGGAGCCCTTGTAGCTGTGAGGTGGCAATGCTACCTGCTGCCGCAACATGTAAATTACCACTATCGGAAAATATTGTAACAATGCAGCGCTGTTCTGTATTTACTACCTGTTTAACCCCCCCCGCCCCCCCCCGGCATACTGTTAGTGATTGATTACCACTCGTAATTATGCATCAGTTTCTATTCCTTACCATCTTCATGCTGTGTGTATGTTTATGTTTCTGTGATTTTCCCCCCTCATCCTTGGAGTTGAAGTGAAACTGTTAGCATTTGTCACTTTTCAAATGTTTGCTTCTTAAATTGCTGTGCAGGTAAAGCAAATGTTTTTGGATTGTGCTCTCTCATCTGAGCAGACTTTGCATGCAAGTAATCAATGTTTACTCTTAGCTAACATTTGATTTTTTGCCTAGCCAATTGTGTTAGCTGTTGGAATCTATGTTAGTCCAAGGTGGCATTAGCCAAGAAAACAGGCTAATTTAGCTGAATAACACCAGTTAATGTTAGAAAATTAGTGAAACTTGCAGTCCCTTCTGAAAGTATTAGAACAGCAAGGCCAATTCTTTTGTTTTTTTCTATACACTGAAGACATTTGAGTTTGAGATCAAAAGATGAATATGAGACTATAGATCATAATTTCAGTATTCATTTCCTAATATTCACATCTAGATGTGTTAAATAACTCAGAACAAGCCCCCCTTATTGGCAGAGCACCCAATTTTTAGGTGAGCAAAATTATAGGAACAGATAGTCTTAAAGTAAATTGATTGACTTGGCCAGTCTAAAACCTTCCACTTTTTTCCCCTGATGAAGTCCTTTGTTATGTTGGCAGTGTGATTTGGGTTATTGTCTTGCTGCATGATGAAGTTCTTCTCAATTAGATTAGATGCATTTCGCTGTAAACTGGCAGACAGAATGTTTTTGTAGACTTCTGAATTCATTCTGCTGCTACCATCATGAGTTACATCATATCAATAATGAGTTACATCATATCAATAAAGAGTAGTATTTGGATCATGAACAGATCCTTTCTTTCTCCACACTTTGGCCTTTCCATTACTTTGGTAGAGGTTAATCTTGGTTCCAGAACTTTTATGGCTCATCTCTGTATTTTGCTAATTCCAATCTGGTCTTCCAATTCTTACTGCTGATGAGTGGTTTGAATCTGGTGGTATGGTCTCTATAGCGGATATAATAAGTCTACACATGCCTGTTAAAATGGCAGGTTTTTGTGATGTTAAAAAATGAAACTAAGGTAAACCATGTCAGAATCTTTTTTACCTTTATTGTGAAATTGCAACATATAAAATTCAAGTGACAAACATCCAGAAATGTTTCAGGGAAAAAAAAGAAAAACAAAAAAAACCAGCTTGCATAGTGTGCACACCCTTTTATAATTGGGAATGTGGCAGTGTTCAGAATCAACCGATCACATTCAAACTCATGTTAAATACTAATTAGTATACACGTCATCAATTAAAGTGACTGATTAATCCCAAATAATGTACAGCTGTTCCTATAGGATCTTCTTGGTAACATCCAACTGGAAAAGCCATGTTTGCAAAAAATACATCCAATCTCACAAAACCATTTGGAATTATGTGTTATGGTCTGATGAGGCCAAAGTTGAACTTTTTGGCCATAATACCAAAAAAATATATTTGGCACAAAAAAACTACAGCACATCACCAAAAGAACACAATCCCCATGGAGAGGCATGGAGGTGGCAGCATCATGCCTTGGGGCTGCTTTTCTTTAGCTGGAACTGGGGCATTAATCAGGGTGGAGGGAATAATGAATAGTCCCAAATAGCAGTGAATTTTGGTGCAAAACCTTAAGTTATCTGCTAAAACACTTAAGATGAAGAGGAATTTCACCTTTCAGCATGACAATGACCCAAAGCACACTTCCAAATCAACAAAGGAATGGCTTCACCAAAACAAGATCAAGGTTTTGGAATGGCCCAGCTACTGTCCTGATCTAAATTCAATTGAAAATCTGTGGGGTGACTTGAAGAGGGCTGTGCACAGGAGATGCCTGGCCAATTCGACAGAGTTAGAATGCTTTTGCAAGGAAGAATGGCAAAATAGTGCTAAGTCAAGATGTGCCAAAATGAATGACTCTTACCGAAAAAGACTGAATGCCATGATAAAATCTAAAGTTGCTTCAACTAAGTATTAGTTTAGGGGTGTGCACATGTATGCAACCAGGTATTTGTACATTATTTTTATTTTTCATTTTTTTTTCGTAAAATGATTCTTATTGTTTTTCACTTTAATTTATAGGTTGCAATTTCACAATAAAGGTAGAATAAAGGTTCTGACATTATTCATCTTGGCTTAATTTTTACATCACAAAAACCTGCCTGCTTTTAACAGGGGTGTATAGATTTATTATATCCACTGTATACATCTGCTGTCTAAGTCTTCTTGGAACGGTTGGGGTTGTTGGTGATTTCAGTGACTGTTGCTTCTGGGATTTTCTGTAAAGCTCTCGCAATGTTTCTGTCATCAACTGCTGGTTTCTTTCTTTCCAAATTTTTCATTGGCTATGCCCAATGCTTGTACAGTGGCTCTGATCCATTCTCCCTCTTTTCTCAGCTTCAAAATGACCTGCTTTTTTTCTCCCATAGACAGCTCTCTGGTCTTCATGTTGGTTTAACCTTTTTAGCAACAAATGCAGTCTTCACAGGCAAAACCCAGGGCTCAAACCAAGAGTATACATTCAGAGCTATTAATTGTTTAAACAGTCAATCTAACAGGGCACACCTGGGCAAAAAGAAACACCTGTCAGTCACATGTTCCAATATTTATGATCACTTGAAAAATTGGTGGGTTCAAACAAAAGTTGCCATGTTGTAAGTTGTTTTACACATCTAGATGTAACTATCAGGAAATAAAAGCTCAAATTCTGATCTATCATCTCATATTCATCATTTGATCTCAAACCCAAATGTATTCAGTGTATAGTTAAATAAATAAATAAATAAATAAATAAATAAATAAATGAACTGGTCTTGCTGTTCCAATACTTTGGGGGACTGTACCTCAACATGCTTTTTCAAATTAGATGGCATTTGTTCCTTCTAGGGAGGCAAAGGAAACATCAGGTTTTATACAAGTCTTTGCATAATCAGCATATTTAAACATTTTACTAAGGTAGGGACAGGGATCCTGAAGTTCAATGCTGCAGTGTTGTGACTTAACCATATTCAGACGCACATGAATAGCTACTTGTGTAGCATGACAAAATCAATATAGAAGATGAATTGGCATGATTCATGATAGTTTTGTTCTACAGTGATGCACGAATGGGTGCTAAACTGAAATGATTGTACGGTATAGTACAGTACAGTATGTTGGATGGTTGAGAAAAGAAGATATTTGCAACAAGTACTTTGAAGGTCTAAATAAAAAGGTAAAAGAGTAAAAATACATTTTCTTGGAAATATAATTAAGAGTACAAGTGTTCAGTAATCCTCAAGTGAAGTATAAATTCCCCAAAGTAATACTTACTGTCAGTATACTATTAAGGAATAATTACTCAAGTATATTTTATCCCTCTCCCCAAGTGATACCAACACTGAGGGAAATGAATAAAGCTGATGGATTTGATTGATGGGATCTATGATAAATGAAACAGCACTTCCAGTCTGTTTATGAGATTATCTAAAAATGTGCACAATATAATTAACATAAGCTGGAAAGCGATGCTCATTTGCTGCAGTCAGTGACCTTGGGAAAAGAAGAATATTTGTGACTGAGCAACCGAGTACCCAATTCCTATTTTTCTCTTTCAGGGTAACAAACACATTTAGTGCCATTGTTGGTCCTTTAGTGCTAAAAATACCTCAGATAATGTTTTCCTAACAGTACTACCTGAAATTGTTGGAGTCAGGGAGAATTTAGAGTTCAGCTATCATGTACATTTGGGACTATTTGATTTAAAAGCAATAGCTGGCATTTTCTATGACGTAAATATGCAGACACACAGGCAACCAAAGACCTTTTCCATGCTGTCGAGTGTCTGTATGAATCACCATGAAGCACTTTCGATCCCACTTTTTTGACCAGCACAACATGGCCAAAAAATGGATCCTACTACTTTAAAAGTGCAATGTTAAAAAAGAAAGAGGGAGAGAGAACAAGCAAGGAGAGGGGGAGGACAGAAAAAAAAAGAGAAAAATCAGATTGCGACAGTCGATATTAAAACATGCACTGAGAGAGAGAGGGGGAGAAACAGAGAGGAAACCAAGATCCAGGCCTTTCCACAGGGACAACAAGAAAGAAAAAGACACTTCACGGCAGTTATCTTTCTCTCCCTCCTTCTCTCTCTCTCTCTCTCTCTCGCTCTCGCTCATCAGCCCCGCGTCAATTGATTTGTGTATGAACAGCTGGGCGCTTTTTCGCCCCCCTCTCTGCCTGTGTGTTCTGAATGATCAGCTGATGAAGAGACTGACTGCACGCTGCAATGCTGGGTTGCTAATTCTCTCGCCTGCAGACAAGCGGCAGCCTGGAGACCACAGCCAGGTAAAAAAAACTCCTTCCTTTCTCTCTTTCTCACCCTTTCTTGCTCGCTCTCCATCCTCAGAGCATGTCATCCTGCCAGGTTTCAGCACACGGTCATACAAATGGAGAGAGAGAGGGAGAGAGAGAGAGACAGAAGAGCAAGGGAGAGTGTGTGGCATGTGTAGGTGTGAGCTGTGTCTGATAACTGGGGAACATTGGCCAGACGAATTGGGTGTTGTGCAGATCCTGGCATGTTTTTTTTTTTTTTTTTTTTTCCTAGAGGTTACGAGAACAGCACAGCGCATGCATGCATTCAGACAGGAGGAGCAGGCACACAGATAGACATGCACACTTGTCTGGACACATTGCTATATATTTTTGTAAATAGTCTCTTTAAATGAGTGCTCTTTTGGTGTGCTTATGCTCAATTTCTGTTTCTGTGCAAATATGCAAGCGTGTGTGTGTGTGTGTGTGTCTGTGTGTGTGTGCGTGTGCGTGCAAACACATATGCATGTCTGCATTCCATTATAATTCCTCTGATTATTAGGCCTCCAGACCCATGGTCCCCTGGGGAGAGTAAATGTTTTCCGTGTGTGTGTGTGTGTGTGTGTGTGTGTGTGTGCGCGCGTGTGTGTGCGTGTTTGTTTGTTTCATATTTATATTTGGTGTGAGTGTGACTTAGACATCAATAGCTGGCACTGCCTGCAGAGCAGCTTATTCAGAATTCATATTTTCTTCATTCTCTTGCTTCTCTCTGCCAGCAGAACAGGGCTGCGGCATGCATATCACTGCACTTTAATTGCCTTTGTGTAGAACACAGTCTCGGCAGTGAACACACACACACACACACACACACACACACACACACTCAGATATTCCCCTCCTTCTCCTGTAGCCATGCAAGAAAAAATGGGAAACATAAGGAAACATGACAGCTTTTTATATTAACTATTAGCTAGCAGACTGTAGTCATTTTTGGCTAAATATCAAACTTCTAATTTTTCACCATTTTAGATAAACAAGTGGTGTAGCATTGCTCTAACTGCCAGCCTGTTAATCTGTTTTTAAATACAAACAGCAGCTTTATCAATTTCTGTTGAATAATCTTTGTGAATAATCATTTAAAACCTGTGTATTATCAGGCACTAGTACCAAATATGAAATATTAAATAAAGTGAAAGTTGTGGGAAAGTAGGGGATTTGATTTAATTCTTTTGAAATATATGGGCTCTGTTTTAACTTCTTGGTATACACGGGTATACTGATAACTTGGTAGGGCGTAAGCAGTTTTTTCTGTTTTCACCTGTTTGAAATGAACATGACTGCACTGATGTGGTTGAAATGCCACAAGAAGTTGTGTGAGGTTTGAAATCTGCTGGCACCCTGGCATTTTCAAACCCACTATGGTCCAAAATTTCACTGCCTATTGGGATGTCTGTCAGACACAGTCCTACAATAATATAAATCCTTTCCTGAACTGATATTTTGAATATGCACTTTTTATGTCACTCTATTCCAATATAAATAGGCCAACCCAACTAACCCAACTACTATTTTTTCTGTCTTAGTAGGCATTATAAAACCTTATCATTCTGTCTATATTTGTCCTTGAACTTTGACTATTTCCTTTGTTTGCCTGATATATGTATCTTTAACCTCTTAGGGGTTAGTTTTTTTTGTTGTTGTTTTTTTTTAAGTTTTTTTCTTTAACTTTCACACTTGCATCTACATGTTCTTGGTTGTGCAACTAGTACTAAAATATTAACATAATATTTTAGTAGTCATTGTTTTATCAGAAAACACTAATTTATGCCAGGCAGCCAGTTATTTATACCACTATAAGGCACACCTATTGATAATGTATTCTAACTCAATTATTTATTTATTTATTTTTCCAATTATGCAGTTCCTCACCACTTACACCAATGGTCATGAACAAACTAATAATATGCACTGTAATTTTTTTGCATTTGCTCCTTGATCACAATTATAATGGCCAAAGATTGTAAACACAGCAAGAGTAGTAGTGTAGTAGTTTTAAATCATGTATGATTACATACAAATATTTACATTTAATTTATCTTATTATTGTTATTGACCCTACAGCAAACCCTGACCCTCATTCATTCTTCATCATTCCCATGGATTGTTTCTGCAGTCTCAGGCTGTTCTAAAAGGAGCGTCTGAGGATATGGAGGAAGAAAGCAGTTTGAAGAAACGAAAAAGTGATCACCAGAGCAACCAGGCCTCTGAAACTGGGCAGGAGATTGTCGAGAAAGTCAAAAAACGCCGTGGCCGACCCCCAGCTGAGAAACTCCCACCAAATCCCCCAAAACTTACCAAGCAAATGAACACTCTTGTTGACATGGTCATCAACTACAAAGACACGTAAGTAGCAATGAAGCTACCACAAATTTCCTTTAAGACTTGACTTTTTGTGAGGATAACCATTTATGGGCCCCAGACATATTGAGCAATAATAATAATAATAATAATAGTAATAATAATAATAATAATAACAATAATAATACTTGTGCATTTTAACTCTCTTTTTTTTGTTCTGGAGACTAAAGTTGCTGGAGACTAAAATTGTGTGACATTTACAAATCACAGACACAGTGGGATTTTAGATCCAATTTTGGTCCAAAAATGTGCATGGGTTACTGCCTCCTGAGACTCAGTCTTATCACACCACAGGGATAAACAATATTTTCCTAACCTCAAGTCTTGTCCCATTAGTACCTGGTTTTGTGGATGTTTACTAGTTATATTGTTAAAAGCAGTGTGAATATGACGTTTATCACTGGAAACAAACTGTTAAATATGGTTAATACACTGTTTTAATTGCAGACTCAGACAGAAAAATATGGCATGAATCTTGAATTTTATATTGTTGATAGTGTAAAAGCATGCCAAGGAAGAAAATGCATTCTTTAGGCTGTGTTCAGACTTGGTCACTTAAGTTTAAAAGTTACATGAATATTTACCTGGGTTCCTTGTATTCAGAATCAGGTTATGTATCTGCCTAAGTTGATTTTCTGGGTGTGCCATTAAGATTAAGCAAATTACCTGCATGTACTTCACATCTCCAAATTTGCCAGAGATTTCCTGAGTAGAGGTGTCCAAGATAGGCCTGTAGACCACTGCCTGTAAACACAAGCCCTTGCCTTTAGGCCTGAAAACAATTGGGGGGTAGAAAATGCAGGCTAAGAAGCATATAGCATTTTTTCTTGCTGTCAAATGTAATGCAATGTAACAAATAACAAGAGAAAATTGACAAAAGAAAAAAAACACTAATACAATGATATATGAATAATAAGATGACAAGCATTGAAATAAACATACAACAGGAGTCTAGTATATTGCCAATGTATTGCTGCATGAATAGCCCTAGTAGTAATCATCATAACCACTGCAGTTGGTTTAATTGAACAATATCCCTTCCACCCTCATTATTTGGCAGCTTATAAAATAGCACTTAATCCAGCACATCCTATTATTTTGCATTTAATATTTTTTATATCATGCTCTGTGAGTTACTTCTGCACATAACTTACAGAATGAGATAATAAATTGAGGTCACAGTTAACAGTTTGTTCTAAGTTATTCAAGTCTTGTCGACTATCAATCGCCTATTATGCTGTTACTCTAAAAATTCACTAGATATTAACCTATAGCATAAGTCAATTCAGTTTGTTTGAGGATGTGTCATTATTAATGTCGTCGAGCAACATTAATGGACTCGTAATATTTATGATATTTAAATGATATTTAATTGTGAAATTTATATGTATTTATTATTGTTTTTTTGTCTTTTTAAAACAGTTTTTCTTGTGTCATATTGTTATTTAATCGTAGCATCCCACAGTTAATTCATTACTGTCATACAGGTTGGGTCGCCAGATCAGTAAAGGTTTTGTTCAGCTGCCATCTAGGAAAGAGGTACCAGAATACTACGAGCTTATTCGCAAGCCTGTGGACTTTCGGAGGATCAGGGTAAATGGAAACCTGCCCTATTTGGTGCAAATGTTGTACTTCTCCAAACAAAAAAGACAGAAATGACTGTAGTTTTAGTGTGGGTGAGGTTGCAGTGTTATACAGTATATAAGCCATCAAAACAGCTTAAATATACATTGTCATAGATTCTACAAGTCTGTAAAACTGTACTGCAAGCCTACCTTAAACATTCTACAGTAAAACAAAGCATATAAAGACTGTCAACAATATATCAGATGACTGTCATTGACTAACCTGTGAAATAATTATCAATGTCAACAGTTCTTGGTGGTAGATGTTTAGGAGATCATCTATAGATTATCAGCTTGTACCTTTTGCTTTCCCTTTATAACATATTCATAAGCATTGCATAAATATTTTATAAAGCAATGCTGGATGATTTAACAGGATTGTGTCAAAACATTAGGTGATATTAAAGGTTTTATGTAGTATGACTGTTTTTACATGAAAGAGAGAAGAATGGTTTATGGTTAGACTGGTAAAGATTGTTAGTGTGAAATATTTTATACTTATGTTGAAGGTTATCAGCAATTTTTATGGACATAACATTAATAAAGTATGGAGACCCTGGCTCTAAAAAGTATCCATTACAAATGCAAAATTGATTACCATTTTAGCTTGAGGGCATGAAAATTAGTCGTTGACCTGACATATGTCCTACTCCAGTGTACAGTAGCTTTGACAGTATGCTTAGACTTGTTGTCCTGTTGCTAGATGAACCTGCACCCCAGTCTCAGGACTTGCAGACTGGAACAGGGTTTCTTCCAGGATTGCCCTATATATCAGGCTCCATCCATCTTGCCCTCAACCCTGATTAGTTTCCTAGTCCCTGCAATTAAAGAGCATGCCCACATGATGCTACCTATACCATGTTTCACTGTAGAGATGGTGTTCTTGGGGTGATGAGCCATATGTAATATTTGTGCAAAAGCAAACATTTTGCTCTCATGAATCCAGAGAAACTTTTTGCACATTTGCTGAGTCACCATACAGGATTTCTTATGTTTTTGATAAAGGCTTTTTTTCTTGCTCCTCTTCCATAAAGATTCCAGGCTGGAGTTGTCTTGTGAACAACTTGTTCCCTCTGAGATATGGATCCTTCCAGCTCCTTCAAATTTACCCTTGGCCATTGATTGCCTAATGCCTTCCGTACCCGGTGACTGACTTGGTGGATGGCTTCCACTGGGCAGATTCGCAGATGTGCCATATTATTTCTGTTGTTTATAATGGATTTAATGGTTCTCTGTGGGATGTTCAACTTCGGGATTTTTTTATAACCAAACTCTAACTTTTCCACCTTGTCCTGGACTTGTTTTGATAGCTTCTTGGTTTTCATGTTGCTTTTTGTTTATCTATGTTCTCTAACAAACTCTGGGGCCTTCCAGGGACAGGTGTATTTACATTGAGGTCATGTGACACTTTAATTCCATTCAATTAATTATGTGACTTCTGATGGCAACTGGTTGCACTATTTTAAAATTTAAGATTTTCACAGCAACTATGCAAACTATATTGATCCCCCAGGTTTCTTGGTTTTAACACAACAAAATGTGGAAAAGTTGAAGGAGGGTGAATATTTATGCAAGGCACTTCATAGAAAATGTATCATAACTTCAGATATGTGTTGCTAGACAAAGACAAACTAATAACAAAACAAAGATTAAAAATGACAAAATACAACAGTTTATACAGTCTATCCATAGATCCATGATAATTGAGGCCTCTTCTCTCTTTCATGTTAAGAGAATTCATGTTTCATGTGTCGACTGTGGAATGTCTAAAAGGAGCTATCCACATAAAATGTTACTATAATTTTAATAAAGCAACCATATGTATCTGTTGCATGTGTTACTAGAAAGTTTTCTAACTGGCCTTTTTTTGTGTAGGAACGAGTACGTAACCACAAATACAGATGCATTGCAGACTTGGAGAAAGATATAATACAGATGTGCCACAATGCTCAGACTTACAACCTGGAGGGATCTCAGGTGTGCCTCAAGTGCCTATTCTTGGTCCAATTAAATTTGACCCATCAAATTTACCATAAAATGTTGAATTTGAAAAGCAAATTTTCTCACATCTTAATGGAATAAAACAGGCCATATTTGGGTTATTTGTTTAGTATAATGGGTAACAATATGAAGATATGAACATACTTATATCTTTAGTATTCTAGTATGTTTAAATCTGTGAATTAAATATTAATATAGACAAGGAAGCATATTAAACATTCTTTTAAGCTACTTTAAAGTGCAGTTTCTAGCTAGTACATTAACAAATTTGAAGGGCTTTTTCTTTTTTTTTTTTTTTTCAAATAATTCTCAATGTACTTTATAACCACTGTTATAACCACTATACACAGTGTTATAACAATTACAAACTCTGTTAAAAGTTCCAATAGTATCAAAATAGAATGATTGTGATACTAAATATGTGTACTATTGTTTCAGATCTTTGAGGATTCCATTGTGCTAAAGTCCGTCTTTGAGAGCGCAAGACAACGAATAGTAGAAATCAATCAAGAGGACACCGATGCTGTTGGAGGCAGCGAGGCAGTGTGTGCCAAGCACTTAAACCTAGAGAGTAAGATTAAATTAAATTTACTTCAATGAACTTTAAGTGGGTGTATATATACACACACACACACATATATATATATATATATACACCGATCAGCCATAATATTAAAACCACCTGCCTAATATTGAGTAGGTCCCCCTTGTGCCACCAAAACAGCTCTGACCTATCAAGACATAGACTCTGCAAGACCTCTGAAGGTGTGCTGTGGTATCTGGCACCAAGATATTAGCAGCAGATCCCTTAAGTCCTGTAAATTGCGTAGTGGGGCCACCATGGATAAGACTTGTTTGTCCAGCACATTCCACAGATTCTCTGGGGAATCTGGAGGCCAAGTCAACACCTTGAACTCTTGTGTATCTCAGACCATTACTGAACAATTTCTGCAGTGTGGCAGGCCGCATTATCCTGCTGAAAGAGGCCACTGCCATTACTAAATACCATTGCCATGAAGGGTCTGCAACAATGTTTAGGTGGGTGGTACTTGTCAAAGTAACATCTACATGAATGCCAGGACCCAAGGTTTCCCAGCAGAACATTGCCTAGAGCGTCCCACTGCCTTGGCTTCTTCTCATAGTGCATCTTGGTGCCATCTCTTCCCCAGTTAAGTGACACACACCTGGCCATCCACAAGATGTAAAAGAAAACATGATTCATCAGACCAGGCCACCTTCTTCCATTGCTCCATGGTCCAGTTCTGATGCTCATGCCCATTGTAGGCAAGTTAGCATGAGCACTCTGACCGGTCTGCAGCTACGCAGCCCCATATGCAGCAAACTGCTGCACCTGTGTTCTGCCACCTTTCTATCATAGCCAACATTAACTTTTTCAGCAATTTGTGCTATAGTAGCTCTTCTGTGGGATTGGACCAGACGGGCTAGCCTTCGCTCCGCACACCATGAGCCTTGGGCACCCATGACCCTGTCATCGGTTCACGGGTTGTCCTTCCTTGTACCACTTTTGGTAGGTACTAACCACTGCATACTGGGAACACCCAACAAGACCTGCCATTTTGGAGATGGTCTGACCCAGTCGTCTACTCATCACAATTTGGCCCCTGTCAAAGTTGCTCAGATCCTTATGCTTGCCCATTTTTCCTGCTCCCAACACATCAACTTTTCGTATTTTTGCCTCTGTACACCACAATGGATTTGAAATGAAGCAATCACGATGTGATTGAAGTGTAGACTTTCAGCTTTAATTCAAGGGGTTTAACAAAAATATTGCATTAACTGTTTAGGAATTACAGCCATTTTTTACAGAGTCCCTCTATTTTCAAAGGCTCAAAAGTAATTGGACAAACTAACATAATCATAAATATTAGGATTATTTTTTTAATACTTGGATGCAAATGCAGTATTCCTGTGCAGTAAATGACTGCCTGAAATCTGGAACCCATGGACATCACCAAATGCTGAGTTTCCTCCTTTGAGGTGCTTTGCTGCTTTCCAGGCCTTTGCTTTCCTCCTTTGAGGTGCTTTGCTCCTTTCCAGGCCTTTACTGCAGCTGCCTTCAGTTGCTGCTTGTTTGTGGATCTTTATGCCTTCAGTTTTTTCTTCAGTAAGTGAAAAGCATGCTCAATTGGGTTGGGGTCGTCGGACATTTAAGAATATTTAATTCTTTGCCTTAAGAAGCCCTTGGTTTGCTTTCAAGGTATGTTTTGTGTCATAATCCATCTGTACTGTGAATCGCTGTCCTAACAGTTTTGCAGTATTTGACTGAATCTGAGCAGAAAATATAGCTCTATACACTTCAGAATTCATCCTGCTACTTCTATCAGCAGTCTTCATCAATAAACACCAGTGACCCAGTTCCATTGGCAGCCATACATTCCCATGCCATAACACTGCCTCCACCATGCTTGACAGGTAATGTGGTATGATTTGGAATATGAGCCCTTCCTTTCCTTCTCCATACTCTTCTCTTCCCATCATTGTGATACATGTTAATGTTGTTCCAGAACTGGTCAGGCTTTTTTTTAAAGAGGGTTTTAGAAGGTCTAATCTGGCCTTTCTGTTTTTAAGTGTTACCGGTGGTTTGCATCGTGCAGTAAAGTGTCTCTATTTACATTCACTAAGGTGTCTCTATTATGAACACAGGAACAAGGGGACTCAGAAGCAGAACACAGACACAGGAGTTCAGGGTTACGCGGGTTTTATTTAAGGGCTTGAGAAAGTGAGGGTGTGTGGGACAGGAGTGTGGTAATTGTGCAGTTGAGGTCAGGGTTCGAACTCGGGTCGGCAGCGGCAGGAGAGCTGAGTGCTGAATCGGTGAACCACAAGGAAGGCGAGGCGAGGCTGGACGTAGCAGGAAGTGAGCAGACAGAGAGCTGGCAGGCTGGGTGAGCATGGAAACACGGGGAAATACACAGGAGCTCCGGCCCGGACCATGACAGTCTCTTGATTGTAGACTTTGACAGTGATGCGCCTACCTCCTCGAGAGTGTTCTTGACTTGGCTAGATGTTGTGAAGGGGTTTTTCTTCAACAAGGAAAGAATTCTGCAATCATCACTTTAGTTGTCTTCCGTGGTCTTCCAGGCCTTTTGGTGTTGCTGAGCTCGCCAGTGCATACTAAATTATTGATTTGACCACTCCTAAAGTTTCTGCTATCTCTCTGATAGGCCTGGTTTTTTTTCAGCCTAATGATGGCCTCCTTCACTTGCATCGACACTTCTTTGGACCACATATTGAGAGGTCCCATGAATAGCTACCAAATGCAAATTCAGTGCTTGGAATCAACTCCAGACCATTTATCTCCTTAATTTGTCATGAAATAATGAGGAAAGAGGCCACACCTGGCCATGAAACTGCTTATCAGTCAATTGTCCAATTACTTTTGAGCCTGTGAAAATGGAAGGACTCTGTAAAAAATGGATGTGATTCTTAGATGGTTAATGCAATATTTTTGTTTAACTCCTTGAATTAAAGCTGAAAGTCTACACTTCAATTACATCTTGAATGCTTCATTTCAGATCCATTGTGGTGGTGTCCAATATATATTCAAAGCTTTTTTAAACATACACATAGCCATAGCTACAGGGTTGGAGAAGTCCTTCTACATACGCACTCAGAAAGCCATCTAATACTGCTTGTTATAATATAGTTACACATTTCATTTGAAATGTTATGATATAGTATAAGTAGGACAAGTCTGACTTCATATAATGCACTAAAACTCACATTAAGCAGCTAGTTCTCAGCTGCTGCTTCTGTATAAAAGAACCATTATGTCCTGGTCTTCAGTGCTGACATAAACAAGAACACATTCCAGTATATAAGGCCCAGACTGCAGTATTTCTTAAATGTTGGAGACCAGTCTACTGTATCTGTCAGTAACTTTG
This sequence comes from Pangasianodon gigas, assembly GCA_022758105.1. Taxonomy (NCBI): domain Eukaryota; kingdom Metazoa; phylum Chordata; class Actinopteri; order Siluriformes; family Pangasiidae; genus Pangasianodon; species Pangasianodon gigas. The sequence continues at coordinate 9,382,484 of CM040480.1, forward strand.
GTCAGTGCTTAATCAAAACTGGAATGCAATAGTGTATTGAGGCAGTTTTAGCAATCTATGCAATGATTCAAGTCATTCTTTAATTTTAATTCATTCTTTTACATAATGGGATTATCTCTGTAGTTTTAAGTAAAAGTCTAGACTGATTAAGGTCAGGGTCCAATACAGACTATGATTAACCAATAAGGCATTGAGAGTGCTTTCACAGTATTTAGTCTGTGTGAATCCAGCCCTGTTGTGTTTTCCCCCTTTGGTGCGGTTCATTTGGGTAGGTGAGAACATGGTAATGGCACTTGGTTGCCGACTCTGTCAGCTCCGTCTCTCCCTGACTCACAACACCTACTGAAAAGTCTGCAGAACAAAAGGGACAGAGGTCAAGAGAATGCAATGGCAGGCCCCTACACAAAACTGCCTTTACCTGTCAAAAGCTAGTTTGCATGGATCCATTCACTGGACGGATCTGGTGCTCCCTTTTTAGTGAGATCAGTCATAGGGCTGGAACAGTGATCCTGGAAATGCCTGGCTTCCCCACAGTGCCAGCAGACCTGCCTGGGCCTTACCCTGGTCCTGGTGGGCAAGGGAGATTCCCCCTGTGTGGACAGAGAGGGAGCCCGGGGGGAGTCATTAGAAATGAAAGAGTGGAATGGGAGGAAATATGGGGTGATCCTCTGCTAGCTGGATGGCTTAATTTTGGGAAGTCGGTCAGTGGCACTGGGAGGAGGCGTATGGCCCACTCATCCTCATGTCATCCCCAGCAGCTTCCGCACACATGATGAGCTCCACAAAGGCTTTCTGGATCATCCATGGGGGACATCTTTGTGATGGCTATGAATGGAGGAGCTGCAGCTTGAGGAGCAGTTCCTTGCAGCAGCATCTACAGCACCTGTCAGTCCTTGGCCAACTTCTTAGCGATGGCCTCAAAGCATTGCTGTTGTTCGTGGTGCAGGTTGAGGAGGGCCTGATGTTACTTCTGTTGGAGGATGGCGAGAGACTTAGTTATCTCACTGAGCGGGGAGGTTTCTACGGCAGCATCTGGTACCTCCTTCCTGGGTTTTGGCACCACTGTAGAACACGGTATGTTGTGTAGACTCCATCAGCTCCTTCTTGCTCTGGCTCACAGCATCTACTGAAAAGAAAACACACATATAAGTAAGCCAGAGGTGGGAAAAATCACACATTGTCTTTTGGTTCAACCCATCACCGCTCTGTGTCCACAGCCAACACTCGACCATGCCCTCTCTGCCACACAAAACTACAGACACAATCTAACACAATTAAACACAAACACAGTACATATGTTTCTCTTGTTCATACTACTGAAGACCAAATAATAATTACTGTAACTTCTTTGTGAAATCAAGTTGCAGTTTCCCCACAAATGCATTTCAAGGATCATGACCTACTATATCCTTTCTGTTGATGAATCCCTGCCATAAAAGCATTAGAATATGCAGACAGATAAGATTGCAGTTTAGGATACAGATCTTGTTTCAGTATGGTCACCCACTGGGTGTCCATTATGAAACTTAGATACTCAAATAAAATAACTTTTTTTTTTTTTTAGAGAACAGACTGAAACAATTTTCTCCTATTTTCTTTCAGTAAAATCAGAAGCAACAAAAACAAAATTTGACAAGAGTAGGGAGAGAAGCACCACTGTTCCTGCTAATTCCAGTGCTAAATTAAAGGGGATTTACAGCGATGAGGACAGCACTGAAGACCAGGAGGACAACACAGGCTTGGAGGATGGCTGAACTACATCTTCTGGATATGAGCTTCATGGCTCTCTGTCATCTTGCTAACATTGGAAAATGATAAGCTCATCAAATCACTTATATTTATGTGAGTTGATTCAGTGTCTTCATTGTTCCCAAATTTGTTCCAGACTTGATCATGTGCACATTAATATATTGAGATACTGCTAATGGTATTATGTTGTAATTAAGCATATAAACCATCCTACTGCATTAAAGCCATAGATGAAATATAAACTCATATCTAGATGCATACATATATTCCAGGCTGGTAAGTAACTAAGCAAACAAGTAAACAATATTCTTTTCATTTTGCACTTTTGGAAGCATAGTAACCTCAGTGTCAATATAGACAAAGGTTGTAAAACATAAACTCCACTAAGGGCCAGTCTAGGGCAAATATATAACTCACATAATCTTACTACATCAATTAGCGGTTGGAACATTCATGAAGCACCCCTATGTTCACACAACACCTGAGTCAAGGGACAAACACAAGGTCGTATTACAACATTATATAACCTCATGGCAACTGACTTTGGAGCTCAGTGCACTTTTAGTATGTCATAGTTATATAATGGTAATGATTTGCTATAGTTTGCTTAAATAAAATCCAAAAGATGTTCTGTAGTGTATCTCCTGAACTCAGCATTTGTTGGTAACACTTACATGAAACAATTCTGTATAACATTGTTACATGGTATTAACAGTGACAATTATTACACTTAAGTTAAGTGTGCTTCTTATTTCCGTTTCATATGTTTCATGTAAACCTATGACAATTCTTATTGTGTCACATCACCAAGATATGATTCTGACGCAACAAATGTAACGCTGAGTTACAAAGTCAAGTTGTCCTTTTTCATGCATGAAATGTCTCATGTTAACAGAATTCAGCTTGACATCAAAAAAGACAAAAAGCAATCTTTATGACAGCTGTTCACTATTGTACTTTATAAAGTCTTTATAAATGTTATGTAGCTTTATTTCAGTTGTCATGAAGGGATTATGCATGTGTCATGTAACCCTGTAAAATTCGCAATTGGTATGAAACGTTTTAACAGTCAGGGAAGTAGCCTTTTTCCACTTTAAACCTAACCATTTTTCATATAATTTTTGTTAACATATTAATTTGTTGATTAAATTAATTTGGAAATTTGGATGAAAACATGGCCACTTCTACTTTAGTGTGTGAACATCTTTGGGAACAACATTGAAAACTGAACTCATGTTTAATCAGTCAATGTCTTTAACTATATGATTAATGAGCCCTGTGGTGTTTTTGGAGCATGATGCATTTTGCTGGAAGGACATTGCCCTCAAGAAAGGGTTCTAATGATAACACTGTCAAGATGTGTATGTAGTTTTGAGGGTTGGGAGAGAAAATGTCTTTATAGGTAGATTTTGAAATAAAGTTTTTAAGGTTTTTATGATATGAAAGTGCAAAGAGGTTTGATTTGAATCATCATAATTGATAATAAACATTTTTATAAATAGTCCTACAGTGTCTGTGTATCAGAATGGTCCTTTTGATGATTAATCCTTTGGTTACTTCTACCAGGTACGCTCATCAAGTTAGCTTGACATTGACTTGGACTTGTTTAAGTGACGTACTTATTTGGGTGTCTTTTCAATAAGCTGCTTTTCTATTCAAAAGGTATCAATGGGAGTCTTATTTTGAAATTCATTCTCCACACAGGCTCCAATGCCAGGATTTAAAGGAGCATACTGGCATAAAGTAGTTTACATTTACTTCATTTGACAGTACAGAAGAAATTCATGTTGCTTGTCTTGAAGGTATACCCAAGCCCAACTTGTGTACAGTTTCTGGCTTTGTGGAAAACATCAAATATAACATTAAATTTAATGCAGGCAGTTACAGGATGCCAGTGGAGGGAACACAGCAGTGGAGTAAAATGATTAAATGCAAAAAGATCAAAGATAATTCGGACAGCTGCATTCTGGATCAGCTGCTTACTGTGAGGTACAGAAAGACCAGACAGTTTTATGTGCTTAGTTTTGACAGAATTCACAATTTTGTACTGTTGTTGTGTTTTTTGCTCAAAACTGCCATGACATTTTTTTAAATACATGCTTAATTAGTAGCATTCTTATACAGCTGTGGAAAATATGAAGATGCAAAAGTGTGTTTTTAGTGTTTCCAGAGCGTCACTGTTAAATGTGTGCATCAAAACTTTTTTTGTTGGGTGACACATACAAGGTGACCTAGATCTGACGTTAAGTGCAGCATCCCATCCCATTTGAATCGAAACTCTCCCTGTGTCCTCTTGCTCTTCTAATTGGACCAGTTCTTGTTTGGCTCTTATATGGGCATAAATTGCTGTGCAACAGGAAATCAGACAAGTCACATAAGTAATAATACTAACATAATAATGATTATTTTAGAACAGTAAGCCAGCTAGTGGCCTCCACCCTCAAAGTGACTGTAGCACTTCAAAATTCATTTCCACCTTTCAGAAGCATCAATAGAAGGGATTTTTTGTTTTAAAATAGGAAAATCTAAATTTATTTTCATTTAGAGATTCATTTAGCTGTTAGAATACTTTAGCTAATAGTAATACTTTTAACGTTTAATTGAACGTTAGCTAATAGTAATACTTTTCTGCAGTTCTTTTACTTTGAATAACATATTCAAATGCAGTTTATTGTTTGGGCAGCATGGTGGCACAGCATGTAGAGTTGCCACTTCACAGTTCCAGGATCTAGGATTCAATCTGGAGCTCTAGTTGCTGCCTGTGTGGAGTTTGTTTTCCCAGTGTCCACATGGCTTTTTACTGGGTATTCCATTTTTTCCCCCATTCTCCAAAAACATGATGGTTGGTGGATTTGCTACTCTAAATCACCCCTAGGTGATTGTGTCTTTGTGTGTGTGTTTATGTCTTGGTAGGGACCAAATGTCTCCTTTTTGTTATGCCATTTGAATAAGATCAATATATCTTATCTAATCCTATATCATGAAAAGCATAAACTTTATGCATGAAGTGGGCTACTCTCAATATGCTTAAAAAAAGATCTTAAATATCGATCTTATTCAAATAACATAGTGGTAGATGTGGCCTTGGTTAAAGTACATGAACAATGTACAAAATGTGATACACTGATATGCAACATATGCTTGTGCCAGATCATTAATATTAACATAGAGAAGGTGCTGCAGATATGTTGCATGCAAATGTTTTTTTCTGAGACTGGGTTAAGAGAGCACGGCAGCCAAAGGAAACTGGATCAGCCCAAAATTTCCTTAAGGCCAGTCTGTCTGCACATTCATCTATCACACTCAAGCTCCCTCAGCTGTTAGATGGATTTTTTTTAAATCTGTATTCTTTTTCTTGATTTTTATTTGTTCCTCAAAAATAATGTCCTTAACAAAACAAAACAAACAGGCAGACAATTTGGCTTTTCTTTTAACTTTGTGTAGTGGGGGGATACTGCCCCGCCTAGTAGGGGTTTTAGTAAGCATCCTTACTCTAGAGGACTTGAAAGCGAAAGGATCCAAGTCCCAACTCCCAGGACAACTGGTCTCAGTACCTATGTGTACAGGTATGTTGGTGCCTATCCTGTTGTATGAAGTGACGGGCAAAACACCCCAAGTCTTAAGTTGGTGTTGAGGTAAGTCACTAGTAGATAAGGTGAGGTGGGCTTCGGAAAGTATTAATGTTAGTATTATGCTTTGTCTACTTACAAAGCTGCTAAATTTTCCCTCCCTCACCAAATCTAACAGAACCGGTGAGACACTCCAGGGTACTCAACATGAAAGATAAATATACAAGTTTTCTTTTATAAGAACTTACGCACAAATGTGTACAATTTTCAGGGAAAATGCTACTGGTATTTATTTTGTTGGAAATAAATTCTTTTAATGTTTGCTTTGGCAAGATAATAATAAAAAACAATAAATTGAAATCTGTGTGCTCATTTTCTCTGCATCAGCAGGCTTTGTTGCACAACTTGGAGATTTCCTTTAAGCCTAAGCAAAGTCCTATACATCCAAACCATGTACTAAGCAATTCATGGAGTCAAATTAAGTGTCCCTCCATATAAGATCATGAATAAAAACAAACTCTAATAAAAAAAATTAAACACTAGAAAGTTACTTCCCTTTACACCCGGAGGATATCGTCTGGACGGCAGTTGATGCACTAATGGAAAAATAGCAACTGGAAGTGAAACGGCGGTCCCTCAGTCCCTAAGACACAGCAGCAGCTCTTGACGCCAATCGAATTTTCCATTTCTTGGCAGAGTCCTCCAACCAGGAAACACTTCCAAGCAGTTCACTCCCTTTCTACATGACAAACATCCCAGCTGCGCTGATCTATAGGCTCAATCCAATGTTATCATAGTTCATGGGTGTGAAACACCGAGCAGGCTACTAGCTAGTAGTGCTAACACCAGTTTTTTTTTTTCATATGTTTATATGTCAACTCCATGAAATTTGCATGAAATTTCCACTGCTTTTGTAGCCCATCTGAATGCATCCCTCAATTATCTATAATGGTATTATAGATAATTGAGTAATGGAAACTGGTATTACCTAAATTGACTGATAGTCAAGTTATAGATCAGCTTTCCATTAATTTTTTGTTAGAGCTTTGCTCTCAAAACAAATTGAACCTAAGATGAGACCCATGTAACGCATTTTATTGCCAGTGACACTGGTTTATTAACTAGATTGTTAACCATCTTCATTAGTGTTTTTTGGCAAACATTTTGCTCTTGGTATTGTATATGGTATTGTACTTTTAAATAGTCATTAATTGCTTCCATTACTCTCTCTACTCCCTGTTTGTTAAATCTGACATAATCACACCACCTGCATCAAAACAACACACTGTATTTTGGCATTTTCTAATATTTGGTCTGTTTAGCATCAGCAAACTGCTGCTCCTAAATGATTTCCCCCTGTACAAAAGAAATAGGTAAGCAAACACATTTAGGCATCAGAGGCTGTCTGTTGACACATGTTTTGAAGGCATTTGTTGTTGCATGCTTGTGTGCTGATACTACCTTGTTAACATGGTTTATTCATGATGTGCACAGTTGATGTCTAGCAGCTGTAAGAATTGGACATTGCACAATGTCTAGAAGCAGCCTAGTCCTTTGGCATGGAAAAGAGTGTACATGGGTGATTTTATTACCTCTCTATTACATGATGTTGAAATGAATGGGATGGAACCTTTTCTACTGTGATTGCATTTGGGTTAATTTAGATGCTTTTACCCAGTGGCTGGGCTGAAAACTATATACCTATAACATATAACTGAGCGTTTGAAGGTTAAACTCCTTGCTTAAGAGCCTGGCAGTGGCTCTTTGGCAACCCTCAGGTCCTTATAGCCACTAGCACAGAATCTAGTATTAGATTTTGTATGAATTTTGTACATTGGATAATTTATTAGGATGCTGAGACTGTTTAGTATCATAAGCCTCTTTTGTAGGACTGTATACTGCTTTACTCGAAATCTACTCACTGGTGTAATAATTAAGCTAAGAAAATGTTTTCTTACATATACTTCCAGTAGATGGTGTTGCTATGCTTATTTTCAGAGCTGTAAATGCAATTACTGCAAGCCATGCAGAGATGTATTAATCAACACTTGTTACTGTTATACTCTTCATCACACACTATTTATGAGCATGAGCTTTGAGGGGTGTGAAAATTGTCCTAATTTCTAATGTAATATTAATCCATGTTTTCTTCCACATGTAATTTATATTGACAAAACTATTTATTTGTATACAGTATATTATGCACAATATTTGCATATTTATTTTGAATATAAAAAAACTTCATACACACACATATATATATATATATATATATATACCCACACACAGACACACTAAATGGCCAAAAGTTTGTGGACACCTCACTATCACACCCATATGTGGTTCATTCCCAAACTGTTGCCACAAAGGTGGAAGCACACAATTATATAGTCTTTGTATGTTGTAGCATTACAATTTCCCTTCATTTGAACTAAGGAGCCCAGACTTGTTCCAGCATGACAGTGTCCCTGAGCACAAAGCGAGGTCCATGGTTGCCATGGTTGGAGTGGAAGAACTCAAGTGGTCTGCACAGAGCCCTGACCTCAACCCCACTGAACACTTCTGGGATGAACTGGAACACTGACTGCATGCCAGACCTCCTCACCCAACATCAGTGTGTGACCTAACTAATACTGTTGTGCCTGAATGGACATATCCCCACAGCAATGCTCCAGAATCTAGCGGAAAGCCTTCCCAAAAGAGTGGAGTTTATAATAACAGCTAAGGGGAACTAAATCTGGAATGGGATGTTCAAAAATACATGTGTCTATATATCTATATATATATCTATATGTGTGTGTGTGTGTGTGTATATATATATATATATATATATATATATATATATATATATATATATATATATATATATATATATATATATATTGGATATTACTATATTATTATGTATATTACATACATTGAAATTTTCTGTAAAATTTGGTGTTTTTCAAACAAGCTCAGACAAGGGCTCTTGTGAAGATTTATTCCTTTATTATGTTTATTATTATTATCTTTAATTCCTTTTTTAATACAAGAAAAAAACAACCTCTTCTAGTCGGTTAGGGGTGATGGTTGGCAACAAACTTGGTTAGTTACCAACCTATTAAATTTCAAGCATAACATCTTTGAACAAGGACAGCAGTATTAACATGCAAATTGAAGCTTTGGCACACTGTTTGAGCAGAGTATACAGATCAGCAGGTGAGAGAGCTGGACAGACTAAAGAACTAAAAGGCTGCTACATCTGTACCTTCTGTACTTACTGGTGCCACTATCAAAGGGTAGTGGAATGAAATTGTGAATATTGATGGAAACCAGCCACAGTGAAAATAGACTCTCATGCTGATGAATGAAGTTTAAACCATTCATTTAAAAAAATAAATATTGGATGCCATTGAACCTTATATTAATTATACATATTGATATGCATTGGATGGCTACAGATGGATTATGTGTGATAATATTTTGAATAAAAATAGATACATTTCCATCTACCTCTATTAAACAAACTAGTGTTGTTGTCTCAAATTGCATACTTATTTCCTGTTCTAAATGGCTATTGAGTACTAACACTAACCAGTTTTTCTATTACAGTTGAATGAATTTTGAAGTTGAATTTCTGAATTTTAAAAACCTTTCATGTAGCTTTCAAACCTAACAAAAAGTCTGTTTTGTGTACCAGTCTTCTGGATTTTCTAGATTACTAAATCATTGTGAATGTAAGGTCTGAGTTTTCAATTTGAGACACAGCCCTTGACAGCAATCACACGATGGAGGAAGGTTTTAAGAGAGACAGTGCTTGTCAGTATGTTTAACATCGATGTGCATAAAATTTGCTAAACATTTTACAGTTTGACTTGGACAACAGATTGACAGAGATTTTTTGGTTCTGATGATTCATAGTGAATGCCATTTTTAAATCTTCTGGTTATACATAACATACATAGGCAAGGGTGTGAACAATGCTGCTCGCACTGCCGCTGCTTCTGCATTCGCACACAAAATTATGCATCATGTATAAATCAGGCTCTTCTGCTTTGTGCTATACCATCATGGCGTGGCTTATTTTCCTATAGCAACACAACAGACTGGTAAATCAGTGTAAGGAATATACTTTTGGTTTTAAGTTGCATATGTTACGCATAAGTATGTTATTAACAAAATAAAATGTTCAGATGTTACAGTAGTCCTATATTATAAATGTAGAATTTTTTTGGAAAATGTAGGGTGGTCAAGGCTTGGGATTGCAAAAAAATTATAATGTCCATTTGGGGTAATTTGCCCCAAAAGTTTGAAAACCCCTGGCCCAACTCATGGTAGAGCTGATGGAACCCTGCATGTATATTTGTGTGGCATACAGCTGAATATAAAGGAGCATATGGTATGCAAGGCATATGATGCTATGGCAAATGTGGGTTGTATCCCTAATACAGGGCACAGTTCCTGGTACTTAATGGGATAATGCCCATAAATGCAGGTCACTGAGGTCAATAAATCCTATAGACAGCACTAACCAAGCAATGGAAAACATAGCAGTGAAGTGCAGTACATCTCTGGTATTGTTAATGCAGATGAGAAGGCAACATGGCTAAGTTGGTTGTGAATTAAACATATCTAGCCATCACACTATTCCCAGAAATTTGGGTTTTAGAGACTGTAATAGCAGATGGATGGAGTTAAGCAGGGTACAGAGCAAGCCTCGTTGTTGCCATGCAATTCAGAACAATAAAAATGGTTTTCATCATATCAGAGCATGACCACCCTTCCACAGCATGATTAATAAAAAAAAAAACACTGCCAAGGCATTTCGGCATTGTATCTGAAACATCCAATACGCATATTGGATGCAGTGTGGGCAGGAAACAAACATGATTGTCTATGACCAAAGATCTAAAAGTTTGGGTTAGCTTTGGCACTCAGGATATTTACAATTGAACTATTTACAAGTGAAGATTTGAGGCATTTGTCTAGTGCATGTTTTTTTTTCCCTGCAAAGAGGGAATTTATAATGACAGATGCCTTCCAGCAAGGCTGTAGTAGTGTGAATGGCAAAAACTTGAAGACCAAAGAAGAAAATGAGTCTTGATATTAGCATATTAATGTCCTATATCAAATCTGTGTGGCTAGTGCTGCAACATTTTCAGGAGCCCCTAAGTTGGTCACACATATTATTTCAGACTAACAACACCCTGGTGGCATTTATGCTGGGAGCACAAGATCTCAAACAATGTTGAGATAGTTTATTTATGACAAAAACACCTCCAGAACAGACAGACAATGTGGTTCACTGACAAGGCAGAAACAAACATTTTGGGCCAGGATGCATTGGCACACATTGGCCAAATCTACAGCTGTAGGACCATACACTTAGCATGCATTACTAGTCAGCATGCAGTAACCGCAATCGGGAATAGGGGTTTAAATATATCACGCTGTGGCCATATGAAGCATTCCTACTGAAGATATTGATGCTGCAGTAAATCAGTAAACATTTTCTGCTCTTGCAGATGAAAATGTCCAGTGAGAGCTCTCAAGCACTGTTTGAAAGTGACTGCCAGCAGGCAGGTCACCATTGTCTGCTTGGTGTGCATCATAAACAGGCTCCACTGTCCAAAAACAGGTTAGCCCATCAGGTATAGGAAACATATTTGCACACAATGCAGGTCAATTAGCGTCTTCGTTAATTAAACAAGATTAAATGCCTTCTTCCATTAAATTCCAATCATGGGTGGGACTCTGGGGCATTGATGGCCATTTTTCAACAGTGTCTATCAGAGGAACTTAAGGATGGATTGGCTACACAGATCGACTGCCCAACTTGGCCATTGACGGCCAATTGTTAGTTTCTGGGGCAGTAACCATTGTACCTATCCAGTCCCTCTTAGGATTTGGCACCACATGGAGCAAATATTGCTCTTGTTTTCGCAGGCCCCACAACTGCAGCTGATCCTAGGGTTTCCTTGGTTATAGTAGCCTGACCCCTACATCAACTGGCTTACTCTGTCTATTTAGGGACCTCAGTGTAAAGAGCTCTGTTTTGAAGCTCCTGCAAAAGTCACCACACCTTCAGAGGATCACCCTAATCTTTCTAAAGTCTCCAGAGTACCAAGACCTCCAGGGGGTCTTTAACCAATGCAAGGTCCAGATCCTTCCTCTCCACCAGCCCTACAACTGTGCCATCAACTTGCTCCCAGGTGCCTCTCAACCTAGGGGTAGGCTCTTTTTCCTGTCGGGTCCTGAACAAAGAGAAATGAATGAGTACATTTGGGAGTACATTTTTTCACCTGGACAGCGCTTACAATCTCGTTGGAGTGCAGCAGGGTGATGAGTGAAAGACAGTGTTCATCACCCCTTCTGGTAACAACAAGTACCTGGTGATGCTGTTTGGGCTGATGAACATTCTGGCTGTCTTCCAACGCTTTATTGAAGAGGTCCTGAGAGAAGCACTTAATCATTACATGTTTGTCTTGTCTTGATTTACAGCAAAATGCTAGACACTTAACTCATGTCAGGTGTATCCTCCAGGTACTTTTGGACAACCACCTTTACGTGAAACTCGAGAAAGTCCTCTCGGTTTCATTTTTGAGGTTTGTTGTGTCCAAGGGTAGCCTGCATATAGACCAGGCCAGGACCAAGGCCATTATGGATTGGCCAGAGCCCACCTCAGGCAAACTAGTGCAACGCTTCCTGGGCTTTGCTTTTTTTTTTAGCACCATAGTGACACCACTCTCTGCCCTAACTAAGAAGGCTGAGGGTCGATTTTGGTGGTCGACTAAAGTCCAGAAAACTTTTGAAGAGCTTCCACATTGCGTGACTTTAGCACCAGTCCTCTGACTACCCAACTCTGACATCCCATTCATTGTGGAAGTAGATGTCTCAGGATTGGTCATATGGGTAGTCTTGTCCCAGCATTCTGTTAACAACCAGAAGCTTCACCCCTCTGTCTACTTTTCCCATCCTCTCACTCACAGCTAACAGAATTATGATGTGGGTAATGGAGAGCTTCTAGTGGTCAAGCTGGCTTTGGAGGAATGGAGACACTGGCTGGAGGGGGATAAACACCAGTTCCTAGTCTGGATGGACCATAGGTCAGATGGGCATTGTTCTTTGGCAGGTTTGACTTTATCCTGTCATGTTGACCTGGTTTGAAGAACATTAAACCTAATGCCCTCTCCAGTAGGACCATCCCACAGCACAGTCTGAGCACATAGTTCCCAGGTCATGAATCCTGGCCCCCTTGTGATGGGGACTAGAAACAGCTATTTGGATGAGGATGTGTGAGTGTACATGGCAGCCTGCCAGGTTTTTGCACATAATAAAGAACCCAGGGAACAACCTTGGTTGTTATTATTAGTACCCTCCCATCCTTGGTCCCACATCTGTATCGAATTTATTGCAGGGTTGCCTATATCGCAAGGCAACACTGTGATATTGGTTGTAGTGGACCACTTCTCCAAAGCATGTAAATTTATTGCTCTGCAGAAACTTCTGTTGGCTAAGTTGACTGCTGAACTCCTACTGAAGCAAGTGGTGAGGGTTCATGGCATTCCTAGCGACTTGGTGTCTGACCGGGGACCCCAGTTTGCTAGCCGGTTTTGGGGGGCCTTCTGTCGACATCTGGGAGCTTCCATCAGTTTGACCTAAGGTTTCCAAACTCAAGCTATTGGCCAGACTGAGATAGTGAACCAGGCCCTGGAACAGACCCTCTGGTGTCTGGTTTCCAACAACCCTGCATCAGATGATATGGGCAGAGTACACCCATTACACCCTATGGCACTCATCCCTGGGCTTGTCTCCTTTCAAGTGCCAGTTTATCTATCCTCCACCCATGTTTCTGGAACCAGAAGCCGATGTGGCTTTTCCTTCAGCCGAGCACCTTGTTTGACAATGCAAGCAACTCTTCTGCCAGAGTTGGCAGAAGGCCTACACTTTGCTTTTAACCACCAGTGAAGCCAGAACCCAGACTGCTAATCACAAAAGGCGATTAGGTCCCACTTTTTATCCAGGGAGACTGGTTTTCTACTAAAGACTTAGCCCTGCGCCTGGATTCCAAGAAATTAGCTCCCAAATATGTGGGCCCTTTTAAGGTCAGTACAATTAACCCTCTCCTATTGAATATAGGTCCCCAGATCCACAAGGATCAACCCCACATTCCATTCCTTGCGTCTCAAGCCAGTACTCTGCAGTTTGTTGGCACCCCGGAAACCCCCCTCCTCTTGCTCCATGCCTGATTGGCAGGGCCCTGGCACACACAGGCTAATGCTTCATGACTTCCAAGACATATGGGGAAAAACCCAGTACTTGGTTGAACAGGAGGGTAATGGTCTGGGTCTTGGCACATCTTGGATCCTCATCAGAGTCTTCTGATCAGACGAGGCCGGTAAATGGTATGTTTTCTGGTTCTGCGGTTGCAGAGGTCTTTATGCAATGACAAAAAAGAAAAGTCTTTAGTTACTTTCTGAGTAGAGATCAGTTGATGGACGAGTAGCTGGCCATCTTGCACTCTCCCTTTTTTTTGCCATTCCTTTGTTTTCATCCTCTTTTGATCATCACATTTTCCCACTTCTAGTTAGGTCTCATTTTCTTTCCCTCGTCTTTTGGAGCATTCAGTAGAGAGCCCGCCTCTGCCTGGGAGGATCCTCACAGTTTGGGCCTCACAGTTGAATACGTTCTTTCCTGTTTAATTCTATCTGTTCTCCACTCTCTCTGGTTTTCTGGTGTCCATGCTACACCATCTGTAAGCACTGTCTGGTGGTTCAGTGTGTATGAGCACTTTCTGTTTCAACCCTGACAACCAGACTTAAACCCCACAAAGAACAACTCTTACTTAACTCTTACTGGACTGGCCAAACTCCGCTATTGGGTCCATTCATGGGTAATCTGTGCACAAAGGTTGTTAGGACACGCATTCTGATTATGGGGTGTCTTATAGGACCGTTAAACAAAGCATGCTATGGTTACATACTGGGTTGCACTTAGAGGAGTGTCACCTGTGCACATTTGTGACATGGTGACACAATCATGGTCTTTGCTAAAGGCAGTATTAAAGAAGGTTACATGTATCTGAATATAGCCCTATATGTAGTTTTCTCTCTCACTCTTTAAAATAACTATGAAAGGAAGTATGTTTTTGTCATCAAGCAGCTAAGAGTTCTAGTCATCTCCACTTGCTCATCTCTTCTGGATTTGCAAACAAATTTTCAATGAATAAATGAATGAATGAGTTTAAAACATGACTAAATGAGACTAAAAAGTGATTTACATCTTTTCCATATGCTTGGTACCAGTATGATGCCACCAATCTTGCTACACTTCAGATGTGTCCCAATTTAGTTCATGATCATGGAGTTAATGATGAATGAGAAACAGCAAGATTCAAAATAAACACCCATTTTGTGCTACAGATCCATTCAGTTTTTCTGTGTTAAGATGTGTGCTGGGATTTGCAGGGTTTAATGTGCATGAAACTGCAAACAAAAGTTGGCATTAATGACAGAATTGCATGTGTTTCAAAAATGTTGAAATGCAATACTTTAGAATGTTACAAAAAGGTAATTTACAGTATTTCCACATTTAGATAACAACTCATATTTCAAACTGCCAACTGGAACCCTGCTAAGTACCTCTAAATGTCTTCTTGACAGATTTATATGTTGTAGCAGCTTTTACACAAAAATTTTTGAAAAAAAAATAAAAAATACAAGCTATTAACAGCTAATATATTTAACCAGGGACACTTGTATATTTCTCAAGGATAAATAATATGTTTTACTAGTAATGGCATAATAGAAAAAATATTTTCTTGCTTTTGTCAATTGATTGACAAAATGCTTTTGTCACAAGCAGCTGAACAATGAAACACAATATTTTATATACAGTGGGTTTGGAAAGTATTCAGATTCCTTCACCATTTGCACAGTTTATTGTATTATAGATTGTATTTAAAATGTATTAAATTTACTTTTATGACCATTAATCTATGCACAATATCCTATAAAGATAAAGCAAGAACACTCATTTCCTTCATTCATCTTCCATACTGCTTATCCTACACAGGGTGGCAGGGGAACCTGGAACCGATCCCAGGGGTCTCAGGGCACAAGGCAGGGGACACCCTGGACAGGGTGCCAACCCACTGCAGGGCACAATCACACACAGACCATGGATAATTTGAAAATGCCAATCAACCTGCAATGCATGTCTTTGGACTGGAAGAGGAAACTGGAGTACCCAGAGGAAACCCCCAAAGCATGGTGAGAATATGCAAACTCCGAGGGCAGAGTCGGAAGTCGAACCATCAACCCCGGAGGTGTGAGGAAACAGTGCTAACCACTAAGCCACCGTGCCCCCCAAACAAAAATATATTTTTTAAAGATTTTGCAAATTTAATAAAAACTGAAGTATTCAGACCCTACTATGTACAGTCGATATAAAAAGTCTACACATCCCTGTCAAAATTGCAGGTTTTTTGGTGTAAAAAATGAAACCAAGATCCACCTTTGATATGATATAGCAACCAACAAAATTCAAGTGAAAAACAAATAGAAACAATTTAGGGTAATTAATTATCATACACCTGTCTGATTAACACCAAATAAAGGCATCTTTCTCCTTCCTCAGAGATAGGGTCTTTCCTCATTGTGTACACTTTCAACAAGAAAATAATGCCCAAAGAAGGTTACAGGCTTCACAATGATGAAGTTACAAAACTACTGCAGCCCATGGGCACTACTACTACTACTACTACTACTAATAATAATAATGTCTATTTCAGGAATGAGTATACACCTGCATTTGGCACATTAGAGAAATCCTATAAGAAAAGGTTCTTGTAAGAATCATTGCAATAGATAAAAGAGGAGAACCTATTAATAACACCTATATTTACAAGAATATAAACATGTGCAGTTAAACACTTTGCATAACATTCATTAGGCATGCACTCCATGTTCAATGACTGCCCTTATTTGCAATCTGTCACTCATTCAAGAGGCACATATGATTTCAGTGAGTGCCACTGCTGACTGTTGAGCTGATGAGATGAGCTGATGGGACAAAAATTGTACTTAATGTTCCTGGCAATCAGAAGCTAGAGAACGACAAAATTGCTCATTTTAGTCAATCTATCATCTGGCTTTTTTTCAAATGCCATTGAAAATATATTGTATATCTGCTCACATTCTCATTTCATTTACATTTTAATGTTTCCATTTCAAACTGTAAAATATGCAATCATAGTGTCTTCTGAATATACTGCTTCCATAATGAAAGTATATCTTTTGTTGTCAACAGACTGCATACCACTCCACTATTCTTGCCTTAAACTGTATTTCTACATGCACATGATTGTTCTACCTTTTTCACATGTGCCATTACGTGAAACCTGGGTGTAATTTTAGATTCAGATCTTTGTTTTATTCCTCATGTAAAAATATGTTGCTTTCTATCATTTAAGGAACATTGCTAATGGTAGACCTATTCTATCTCAAAGCGATGCAGAAAAACTGATCTGTGCATTGTGACAAGCAGAATTGATTGTTCTGCTGAGTTGCTCCCCAAGAAAACAATAAATCCCCTACAATTTGTGCAAAATGCAGCAGCAAGGAGCCATGCTAAAGAGAGAGAGAAAAAGAACACATATTACACAATTCTTTTAAGAGCTACACTAGTTACCAGTACCTTCCAGATAAAGTTTAAAATTCTTTTACTTGTTTTAAAAGCTGTGAAGCCCTGTGTACTGCTAAATCCTGTGTACCTCACTGATTTTCTTTCTGTCTATGCCCCAGCACATGACCTGAGATGTGCAAATCTCAGCCTTCAAGAAATCCCCTCTCTAGCCTCCTTTTCTTCCTATACTTTGAAACAGTGGAACTCAGTAACACTTTGCATTACTTTATTTTTATTTATTTATTGGTAATTTTATTTTATTCTATTTTATATGTATTTTGTTTTATTCTACATTTGTGTACATATCTCCTTATGCTAAGTTTTGTACTTATATTTGACTCCTTCCATTTTATCCTTCTGTTTTATCCTGTGCATTCTTAATGTTTTATTAATTTAATTTTTTAAATCTCTTTTTTAGCTTCTTATGTTTATTTTGTACTTATATTTTGATTTTCATCCTATTACATTACTTTCATCATTTAATTTTAATACTTGATTGTACAGGATTTTGAGCTAGCACATATTTGAAAAGTGTTCTATAAATAAAGTATAATAATAATAATAATAATAATAATAATAATAATAATAATAATAATAATGCTTTTTTATTTATATAGCTCCTTTTTAACACTCAAGGTTCTACAGCACCCATCAGCCACTGCACGCCACATGTGTAAGTCACGCCACAAGTCATGTGATCACGAACACCTGAAACACATTTATGCACAATGAGCACCAGTATTTAAGTCACGTTTGTATAGCACTCCATGTCTAGCTTCTGTTGTGAGTAGCGTTGTTGTGTTGTTGAATCCATGCTCATGTATATTCCATGCTTGTCTAGTTTATGTTTGTTACCTGTCTTTGTTCAGTGTTTCACTGTTAATAAAATACTCTGCACTTGCATATGTCTCCAACCCATCCATGACAGAATGCTAGACCCACTCATTGATGCAGCAGAGTTGATTCAAATCATGTCTGACCAGGCCAAGCAGATCCAGGAGAACCGATGGCAACTCAGCCAAATCAAGCTTATCCTGGACCAGCTCCAGGCTGGGCTCCCTCAAAAAATTTTTTGGAGGAAGGCTACAACCTGTGCATTGGCCAAGCCTAGTTGGCTGAACACAGACAGCGTGGTAACAGCGGGGCTCATACCAGAGGCTGAGGAACTGGCCTCCCCAGTGCAGGTTATGCTAGAGGCCAAGGGGGCGACGTCGAAGAACCAGAAGAACGTTGAAAGGCTGAGGCTGACGGAACGGCTCACCAGCCCAGCCAAGGCCAGAGGCCGACGGGGTGGCCTCACCAGCTCAGCCAACACCCGTGGCCAACAGGGTGGCCTCACCAGCCCAGCTAATGCCAGAGGCCAATGAGATGTTCATGTATGAGGCCAACAAGGCAGCCTCCCAAAAGACGCCCAAGGTAGAGGATGACGAGGCGGCCTCGCAAGCCACACACGAGACTCTGGTGAGAACCATTTCCCACCCTCCCTGCCACAAGGAAGTTGCACTAGGGGTTATGCCATGTTTGGTCCCTGCTGGCCAGAGGGAGCCCAACCTGCAGACCCTCTGTACACAGGATGTTTTTTGTCTTTCGCACCATTCTGTGTAAACTCTAGAGACTGGTGTGCGTTAAAATCCCAGGAGATCCACAGTATCTGAAACACTCAAACCAGCTCATCTGGCACCAACAGCCATGCCACAGTTAAAGTCTAGACTTTTGCCTTTAAAGACTTGCACTTGCCTTTTAGCCCTGAAAAAAATCAGTGAAGGGAAAATAGGATTTACTTTTAGATTCCTATTTTGAGCTGTCAAATTACATAAATAATGCCAATGATGTGGTTAATACAGCATGGTTGTCTGTAAAGTAAATGTGCCCAAACACTCATCTGCTATGCTTATAGCTCACTTTATTTATAGAGACAGTAAGTAAAAAAGAGCTAGAAAAGAGGTGCACAGTAGAATAATGGGTTATTGTAAATTTAGTTATGAGTGAGCACCTAAATTGAATAATATGCGAATTTATAACGTTCCAGTCTGCCAGAGATATGTTTGTGTTTCTGAGGAGATTTCTCCATTAAAACTTGGTTTGTGTGAACCTTGTTTGACATGATTACCATGATTACACAATGAAATGAAGGACATCATGATTTGCATTTCCATAACACTGAGCACCTGGCATCTCGGTTCAGATCAATGCATATGACAGCAGTCTCTGTGTCAAGATCCTCTTATTTTCAGTGCTACTTATTTTTCATACAGGTATGAAATAGGCTTCAGGGCTGTCTGTGATAATTATTCTATTCATTTGAAAAGCCTGATGGCTTTTGTGTTCTTTTAGACACCTTTTTATGACAGCTCTCAAGCAAGCACCTATACCTCAGCCTCTGAAACCAAACAAGCAGTCTCCAATCTCCACTTAAACAAACTGGACCAAACAACATGTGCCATAAACATTTTAAAAAACATATCCCTTGTGTGTATAGTCACAAAAGCTGAGGTAGCCTGAAGTGCCTTGGAGCTGTATCACATTTATCACGAGATATACTACATTTGTGCTATAGTTTTTGCATGATAAATGTAGCTCCTAGATTTTATACAGTATGTGACATGAGATATGATCAAAATGCTCTTATTTATTTGTTTTATAAATCAAAACATATATATATCACAAAATAGGAAACTAAGTCAGACAGGCAAGAGCTCAATGAGCACAATGCAGGCTGAGTATAAATGACCTGGTATGCTATCCACAAAGGATTTTTTATTTTTTTTTACAAAGTTGCCATGTTAGTGTTATATATCAGTGTTACATATCAGATCAGATTTTCCTCATACCTAATCTCTTCTATTGAAGAATGTGTTCAGACGACACTCTCTTGGATTTGATTTAAATTGGATCATAAGGTTTTGCACAAACTTGTGGAGTCCATGCCAGCTCGAGTGCACACTGTCATTAAATCAAAAAGGGGACATGAAAAATACTAAGAATACTAATATTCAGGTAAATATTTCACAGATTCTACTTTTCACTCAAGTTGTTGTCAATACTATAATTTATAATGAAAATTGTTGTATTAAATTGGAAAAGAATGCAAAGTAGATGCATTTTCACTAGTGGTCTCAGACCTTTGGACCCCACTGTATGTACCCTCAGTGTTAGGTCAGAACAACCTCAATCAACCTGCTGGAATTAAGGGTGGCCTAGCTGACCCTTTGGTTCTTCCAACCTCTTCTGAGACACTGTCACATCCTGATTCATTTGAAGAATTGAGTGATGGTGGGGTGCCCAAATCACCAGGGTAGCACTAGGTCGAAAATACTCCCCGCCTTCCCTGAAAGCTCCAAGCTGGCTCGGCGATGGCTAGCCTCACAAAGAGCATCTTACCTCCACGTCAGCACAATAGAGCAGTGGACACTCTGCTGTCTAGGACACTCAATTTCATCTAGGCAGATCTGGACCCAACTGCTGATGCGAGTCAACTCATTGTCAGAGCTGAACAGCCCTCTGGGACAAGAAGGACTGCACAACAACTACCTTTGTTGCCTATGTGTATGCATTTCCACTGCCTTTGCCGTTTCTGCCCACAGTGCACACAATTCAGCTTTCAAACCACAGATTCTATTCATGGCCCCAAAATGGCTAACAAGACCCTAGCTTGCACTCTTACTAGTAGAGTGGATGCCATGTCAACTTCCACCCCAGGTGGACTTATTGTCACAGACATGCTGAGAAGTATGGAATCCCCAGCCATTCTATCTGTATCTGTAGGTTTGGCCCATTGGAGCAGTGAACATCAGCTTGAAACGATCCTGAACATTAGAGCTCCTAATACATAGGCTTTGTACACTATTAGGTGAGAACATTCAAGATGCTGACTTGAAATGGTTATTGTTGAAAACGGCCCGTCTGTTGGCAATCACCTCAGCAAGAGGGCTGGCGAAATTGCATGCCTTGGCAATAATCTCACCCTGCATCTTTTGGTGGCTGGATGACCCCAGAGTAACCTTGTGGCCAAACCCTGGTTTCCTGCCTAAGGTTATGTCACCTAAGGTTGTGAATCAGGTGACTGACCTCACAGCATTTCACTAAGGTCAGTCTCAATATACTGTATGTGGTCTTCTGTGTCCAGTATATGCCTCACAGTACTATTTGAACTGCATGGCCGCTATTGATTCGTCAGACCAATTATTCACCTGTCCTGCTGACATGAGGTGATCCCCGTCTAAGCAAAGATTGGCCCACTGGATGACAAAGATGACAAAGCTCCTCAGCCTATGAACAGGCTGGATGTCCAGACCCTACCACGATATGCCATTTCACGAGTAGTGTTTCATCCTTCTGGGCATTACTGAGAGGGGTAACACTGCAGGACATCTGCAAAGAAGCTACCTGGGCATCACCAGGTCAACAGCACCCTCATATATATATATATATATATATATATATATATATATATATATATATATATATATATATATATATATATATATATATATATATATATATATATATATATATATATATATATATATACATATGAGACCACAGTGAAAAGTAAATGTTTGGTATGGTATCTTGAATATTTAGATCACGTTTCTGTGCTATTTCTAGGTCCCTATTTAATTGTAGGCAAATTTATGATTGACCATGTTAACTGCTTTGTACAAAAGGTCAGATTGTTCTCATACATAATCTCTTCTATTGAAGCATGTGTTCAGATGACACTCTGATGGATTTAATCTACAATGGATCAGGTTGTCAATAATATAATTTGTAATGAAAATCGATGTATTAAATTAGAAAAGAATGCAAAATAGAAGCATTTTCACTAGTGGTTTCAGACGTTTGAACCTCACTGTGTATAGCTGAGTTTGATTTAGACTACTTTACATTAAAACTCCACTTTAGACACAAAACAGTTCTAATCGCATTTAAAACTCAGTTTTAATCCCCTGACTAACATAATCTTCTAATGGTGAGCAAAACCTCCTGCAGATCCCTTGATGTTCTTACAAAACCCACTTCAGGGAATATGTACTTTATATGTCAGTTTCCTGAGTGCAAAGGATGTTTGTAAATTGTTACTATATACTGTCAAGGGACTACTTAAGATGACATTTTTCTCTTTTTACCTCTTTTATAACTTCACCCCAACAATACACATCATCCTCAATTTATGGCAGACAGAGCCACTGCTGATTACTGTATGTTACCTGAGTTCTGATAACAGATAATTGGTTAAAATAAAATGGCCATTATTTCAAGCCTCGTATAATGCACTGTGTAGTAAGCAGGCAGTCTTTCTTATGATGTACTCAAATGTACTCAAACAGAAACAAATCTTACATTATCTTCATTTTTTAAAAACGTAATACACATTTACTGAGTAATTACTGAGAGCACATAATGATTTTATATTAGACCACCAATTAATATTCTATCATGTGTAGCAATACCTGTTTATATACACATAGGTTAAAGACATTCAAACTCATTTTTTTCACAACTCTGAACATTTCATGTTAACATACATTTCCTGTGATGTCAATTAGGGTATCTACAAAACGTAATTTCAAAATAATAGCCAAGAGACATTTATTTCAGCTTTCATTTACTTTACCAGATTTTCAGTGGGTCAAATGTCCACATACATCAAGTTGTCTGTCAATTTATGGAGTCTGAAAGACTCCATAAATTGATTAAATGACTTTTAGAAGCTTCTGATTGGCCAGTGTTATAATTAGGAGTTAACTGTGAGTGTACCTGTAGCTGTAAACAGGCCATGTTTAGAGACAATGCCTTTTTTGCCCTTTATACCATGGAAAAATCCAAGCAACTCAGCCAAGACCTCAGAACAAAAACTGTGGACCTCCACAAGTCCGGTTCCTCTTAGGAGCAATTTCCAAACAATTGAAGGTACCACAAGCATCTGTATAAACAATTGTATGCAAATAAAAATCTTGGGACAACACAAACACTGCATCTTTCAGGAAAGAGGTAGAAATGAACTCCCAGAAATTAATGAACTTTGGTCCAAAAGGTTCAACTGTGTAGCTTATTTGGTCAGATACCAGATACAATGCATGTTTGACAACCACACATGAGGATGTTTTTCAACATAAATGATTCAGTTTTATTCATTTTTAGTCACAGTTTGCACTCACTGCATGTTTACACACAGAAACATTATACAGAGTCAATAAAAGTTTCAACAAAATATTACATGACCATATTAAAATGTTACATGTAACAATAAAAGTGATGGAACAAATTTTAATTAAATCTCAATGTGGGGAGCAAGGACGTGTTGGGTAATGTGCACTACTCACAACAAGACTACACTGTTTCCACTATTAAATTAAAAAAGAGATTATTTGTATGAATATACCCCTCAACCACTTCTTCTTTCTTAAAATCTCTATTGTCCTTGTCTTAACAACCAAACAAAAAAAAACCTGACACAGAAATACACAACATAGATGCTCACACAGAGACAGTTCAACTGGTGATAAATACAGGGTCTTGTTTAGCTGATATAAAACATCAGAGTTGTAGTTTAATTAGTCATTTCATATAAAATAAAATTTCATACAGACAGTATTTCCAATGTACTTATGAAAGCCTTTAATTAATATGATGATACACCTGGACACAATGACAAAATTAACAACCTATTTACAGAAAAATATTTCTACACAATACCCAAGTAATGTCAAGTTGGGACAAGAAAAATGTTAATTACCTCAAGAATTTTTTCTGTGTTTTTCTTGTGATTAGTTCTTAACACCCTTAATTATCTTAATCATGCAATCAAGTGACACCATGATGGTCAAAAGGCCATTTTACTCTACATTGAAAAAATTTATTTGTCCTTTAGTTAAATTGTACATGATAAAATTTTGCTTGTCTTTTCATTTTAAATGTTTTTGGTTCAACTAAACAATAAGAAGCTAATTTAAAATGTTTTAAAATAGGCACATTTCAGTTAAAAGTCAATTATGAATTAGTTAAGCCTATGTTAATTGAGGTTTTGACTGCACATGCCCAATGTTGTTTGCCATGAGAATGGCCATTTTCTCCACCTTGGCACATTGCTCCTGCAGTGGGGGTGTGGCTTATGAACTCGATTGGCATATGGGTCTAAGGAACTTTAAACTGATTAAATTTTGAGTGTTATGGAAGTGTTCTTGCCAGTATACTTGTTTTTGTTCTTTTTAAGGCCTAGGGCTATTGTGTTATGATGCTTTGCAATATCAAGTATTTCACTAAAGTTTTCTTAGTCAACTCTCATTGTGTTTCTCAGTCGGTTGTATAATCGGTTAAATAATCGTGTTGGGTTTTGCCAGTTCAGTTTTTATGAAGACTAATGTAAGTGTATGTTCTTATTAGGGCACTATTTTTGGTTTGAGCAGCTTAAGATGTTATTAATCCTTTAGCAGTAGTAATGGTAAATGACTTGCAAAATCAGATTTCTGATTTTCTGAGTTTCCAAATGAGAACTTGACATGAAGTTTAGATAACCTGTACTTTTTACAGTGTTTACAGTTTCATAACGTATTCAAGCTCTCTTGCATGAAACAAATAAAATTTATGTAAAAGGAGGGAGCAAAAGTTTGATTGACTTGTTTTATTTGTGCAATATATAACAATTTAAATTAATTAGACTTTACGTAAAATGCTCTAAGAATTCAGACCAACTATGGCCCTGTTATATTAAGTGTTTCTTTAATTCAATTAATTGTATTTAATGATAAAATAAACAAGCAGTTAGAGCTTTAAAACCAAATGCTGCGTCACAAATGGTACACTTCAAAGACTTCTGGTGAGAGTAGTGTGTTCACACTGGGAAACTTCAAAGGATGCCATACATCATGCAAGGGGTGGAGCTACCAAATGGTGTTGCCGTTTAAATTTTGTTACATGGCTGCCACGTGGGTTTAAATTCTTCACTAACAGCCAAAAGGACATGCGCACTTTCAACTATGTTTTCTGACACAGTGATTCATAGAATTATTGTTAAATGTGGAAATAAAAAGAACCCATGTGGTGTCTTTCCCATTTTTATGTACAACAAATATGATGTACAATAGATAAGAGAGTATTTTTATGTACAAAAGGATTGATTTGTTAAGATCAATTTTAATGTTTGTGGGTTGTGCCCTTACTCACAGTAATGTGCTGTGAATTTTCAAAGTAGTAGACCTAGTCTATAATTACTATTTGGTATTGGGTTTTGGGTCATAAGAATTTTGGGTCCATAAAACAGGATCAAATAGCTTTGCTACTCGCTGCCCAACACTACATAATGCACAAGCTTCATGGCATAGGTTGTGTTTTAAAGTGAGAAAATATTCTTCTCATAAACTAATCATTAATTTGAGACCACATTCAATCATTTTCAACCCATCATGTTGTCATACAAAATATTGATTTTGAGTAGCATTGGTTTCTGATAGGGTAGGAAAAATAGACAAATATGCCCATAAAAGTGCAATACAGCTAGAAAACTGGATAAAGTTGGATGTAGCATAGTAGGAATTTTTAAAATCATTATTATCTCATTATATTTCATATATATTTAAAGCTTCTTAGGTTCTTATGTGTTTCTATGTGTCAATGTATACTGAATCTTCTATAAAGAAACACTTCTCCAACTTCAGATTTTGTGCCTGCTTGCATCTTTTCCAAGAAGATAATTTGGCAAGAAAACACAGGATAACTCAATACTCAGTGGTTAATAAGGATGATTCAAGCAGGTAAATTGTGCTTACACTGTTTCTCACACTGACCACAAACGAATGATTACAAAAGTATTAATCACATGAAAGCACAAGTGTCATGTGGCACCAGCATAGTGTAATGGAAATTTTAAGCATACAATCTATGTGCCATTTTAATCAAATGTGTTTTTAGTTCAAATGAAGTGACATAGCATTCGCCACAGCATGATTCAAAACACAGTCCAACTAATCAGGAATGAAATTAATTGTAAACTATTTTTATTATCGAATTTATTTGATTTTGTCCCTAGTTCATTTGCAATTACCAGATCCCTTTTTTTCCCCCCACTTTTCTTCCATTTCTATGTTTGATGTTTGTCTTTGTGTATGTCTTTGTTTTTATTGTTTTAGTTGTTGGTTAAATTTGTCGGCGATAGATTCAGTGCATCAGTTGGATTGGTCTCGTGGCTGCTTAGCCCTCTGGGCCACGATGCACCTGTGCTCGCTTTGTTTGGTGCTTGTGCAGCTCTGGGGATCTTTGGTGCAGTTTTCAGGGTGGTGGTACCTGATGGTACTGTGGCTGTGTGGGCTATGCCAGTTAGTGGGACAGTGATCTGCTATGCCACTGAAAAACAATCACAGGAACGTTACTAACCGTTTTTTTTTTGTTGTTGTTTGTTTGTTTGTTTGTTTTAGTACTATTTTGTGCTTTTTTGTGTTTCTTTTTCCAAACTTGTAAAAGGATCTTGGGTATGAAAAGGGTGCTATAAATTAAACTTATTAGTAGTAGTATTATTAACCTAATTGAACACATACTGAGATTTTTGCTCAATGTGTTAGACAGTGCTCTTCACCACCATAATCAAAACAGCAACTGAGGAGATATCCATAGACTTGTAGAATCTGTGTCAAGGCACATTCAAGCTGTTCTGATTGCTCAACACTTTACTAATACATTTTATTTAGGTTTTTCCTTTAATCTGTCATCTGTCTGTAGGTTGAAGAAGCATACATTCTTATGGGTGTTCCTGTTAAAGTAACCAGTGAGTGTATATGATAATCAGAGAAGGAAAATTAAACATTATAATGAACTAATATAATTTTGCTTCCCCCTCACTATCCAATGCAATTAATTAATTAATAAATTAATGGAAAGTTGCATAAAAACAAGCTTTTAGAACTTAGAAGCTTTTATACCGAACCCGAAAAATAAAACGAGTCCACTGATATATAAACTACGCCCATTTTCTAAATAAAACTGTGCAGAATCCTTTAAATTAGATTTAATACATTTAATTACGTTTAAATTTAAAATTTTAATTAAATTAGTATACAAGTTCTCAAAATATGTTGGAAATAAAATTCTTTGACTTTCATATTAAAATGATATCTGAGAGCCATCATCCTCTCTACATCTACATGGCCAAAAGTAAGCCTGACCATCACACCTGACCATCACAGCCTTGTTGAACATTCCATTCCAAAACTATGGGCATTAATATGGATTTGGTCCCCTTTTGATGCTGGCATTGTCATGCTGGAACAGGTTTTGGCCCCTTAGTTCCAATAAAGGAAAATCTTAATGCTACGGCATACAAAGACATTCTAGAGACAACTGTGTGCTTCCAACTTTGTGGCAACAGTTTGGGAAAGGCCAACATATGGGTGTGATGGTCAAGTGCTCTCTCTCTCTCACTCTCTCTCTCTCTCTCTCTCTCTCTCTCTCTCTCATCCAGCCATTTCAAGTATGCTAGTCAAGAAACTAGTAGGCTAGTGTGCAATATCCATATGAAGGCAATTGTGAAACTGTAAAAGGGGAGACATTTTTAGCAATATTTATATCAGATTTTCAAAAATGACATTTACACGACATAAAATTTTCAAATATCATTTACAGTTACATACAGTATTCAGTCCTTTCCATTTATACATACCTTTTCTAGATCCTCCATGATCATGTTTTGCTCTTTCAGGTTCTGCTTTCCTGAGACCTGGCTGTTCTTAACCAAGCTTTTCCCATTGCTCTTACCAAACTCTTTGGACATTCCCAGTCCTTGGCTTGGACCTCTGCCTTCAGACACAGGCCCTGTTGCCAAATTCAGATTGGTTGGCAGGACAGCATTCCCCTGCACACGTTGCAAGTAAGTCCTACTGCTGTGCTGCACTGAACAAAGCTGTAGTTTAAAGGCAGCTTGGAACCCCCGGCGGAAGTTTTCGTTGAAGAAGCCATAAATGATAGGATTGATGCTGCTGTTGCAAAAGGCCAACCAGTGGGCCAAAGGGTAGATGTAGATGTTTATCACCCGGTGCTGGAACTCATTCAGGCTGGCATAATCACTCAGCATCATCAGGGTCCACAAAGGCAACCAGGACAGGATGAACAGCAGCGCAACAACCAGTAACATCTTAACTACATGCTTCTTTTTCCGTGAAACTATCTGGTGAGTTTCATAGCCACTTGGTTTTCTGGAGCCAGAGCCAAAGCTGGAAGCAGATTCTTGGCTTGCAGGGGTGGGAGTGGCTGTCTTGAAGAGTGTGAGCCCAATGCTAGCATACATAATGACAATGAGGGTGAGTGGACCCAGATAGATACTGGCAAAGAGCACAGTGGTATAGATTTTGCGCATTTCCTTGTTGGGCCAGTTCTCATGGCACCAGTAGAATGGCCGTGTAGAATTGCCATCCCCTAATAAAATGGAGATCTGACTCTCCTCAGTGACCTGCAACATGACACCTGATGGACACATAATGGAGATGGCCAATACCCAAATGACTGCAATTATGAGAGTAGAGGTGGAAATGGTCAGCTTCTGCTTGAAGGGGTAAACAATGCAACGAAACCTGAGAGAAAATGACAGTACAAGTAAGAGAGAGAGTAACAAGACACAATACAAATGGATATGTACAGCAAATTTTCTATATAATAAGATATAAAATACATTTTATTCATTTTATATATATACTGTATAAACCTCTACCTGTCCACAGCAATGGCTACCAGTGTGAAGACAGAAGCAGACACAGATATTCCTTGTACCATCCCACTCAGCTTGCACACCAAACTTCCAAATGGCCACCCTAGCAGAGGAATGGGTGAAAAACAGATGTATAATGATCACAAGAAAGGTAAATTTTATGTGCTTTTTATCAAATACAACTCAATTTATTTTATAGCTGGGACAATATATTGGAATAAATTGGGGAAATTACTGACTAATATCAAAATATGTATTAGAACTACAAGAATATTACAGTTCAACATTTACTATGGCTTGACAGTTTGTGTCAATACCTCAGAAAGACAGTACCTCGGTCTAAATAACTACACATTCAATTAAAAGAAATATCCTTAAAAGTACAATACATGATATATAGATGGGTGTCAAATTAAAGGAAACTAATCATTTAAAAACCTAATAAATGATTGGAGAAACATAACATAGGATATGATCGGACTGTGAGCAAGAACATTCCATCCACAGCCATGTATAGGGGGTTAGTTTGGTAGAAAAACACAAGAATTGAATTAATTCTAATGATTTAATAAAACCAGCAGTAGAATACACATCATATTAAAGACTCTTCTGTGACAAATTAAATAAAAAGCAACATAAAAGCAAGAGACAATTAAAAAAAATAAAAATAAAAAAGACTAATACAATGATATATGAATGAGAATATTGCAAGCATTGAAATAAACATCCAATAGGAGTCTTGTATATTGCCAATATACTGTATTTCTTTGTGAATTCCAATCTGGCTTTCAGATTCTTACTGCTGATGAGTGGTTTGCATCTTGGGGTATGGCCTCTACATTTCTTCTCTTGGTGGATTGTGATACCTTCACCCCTGCCCTGTGGAGGTTGTTGGTTATGTCACTGACTGTTATTTTTTTTTTTTTTTTTTATTCACAGCTCTCATGTTTCTGTCATCCAATGCTGTTGTTTTCCTTGGCTGATCTGTTCCATGTCTGGTTGTTAGTACACCAGTGGTTTCTTTCTTTTAAAGGACATTCCAAATTGTTGTACTGGCTATGCCTAATGCTTGTGCAATAGCTGTGATCGATTTTCCCTTTTTTCTCAGCTTCAAAATGGCTTGACTTTCTGGTCTTCATATTGGTTTATCCTTTTTAACAACAAATGCAGTCTTCACAGGTGAAACCCAGTGCTCAAACCAAAAGTAGACATTCAGAGCTATTAATTTTTTAAATAATCAATATAATAGGGCACACCTGGTCAACAAGAAACACCAGTCAATCATGTGTTCAATATCTTGAAAAATGGGTGGGTTCAAACAAAAGGTGCCATGTTATAAGTTGTTTAACACATCTGGATGTAAGTGCCAGGAAATTAAACTTGAAATTCTGATCGTCTCATATTCATCTGTTGATCTCAACCCCAAATCTCTTCAGTGGATAGCAAAAAAAAAAAAAAAAAAAAAAAAAAAAAACACAGAATTGATCTTGCCATTCCAATACTTCTGGAGGGAACTGTAAATCTTAAATGTAAATGTAGAACTTAAATGTTTTGTTCATATGATAATTGACACCACCCTCCCAGAGTGTGCTTCATGGGAAAACAAAGTCGGGTTGCCAGGTTTACACCATACTGTGCTAGTTTTGTAACAAAGTTGAAGATGTGAAAAGCAAGTCCGCTGATGGCATTTTTGTGCTAATTTAAAAACAGTCCATGGCTACCAAAATTTTTTCCATTTAAAGCAAATAATCAGAATTAAATGAAACCAGTGTCTACTGACATATGCTATGGCAAAGGGAAAAACCTATCAGTGTAAACTTATCTACAATGTACACAACCATTTCTGTTTTCTACAGAAGTCTAGAAAGGCCATGGGTTAATTTTATTTCTTGTGATCTCAAGATAACAAAAGTTATTTTTCTCATGATGTCGAAATGCATGATTAGGCATATACTGGATGCTGTACAGCATGGATGAACGTGTCCGTGTTTAATCAGCGAGTGTAGCAAATTCTGCACTCACCCAAGCTGAGGATCAAACAGAAATCCCCGGAATTATGAGGTGGTGATGCTGCCCACTACAATACCAGGCCAACCCACGTGATCAAGCTAATGTACTACTAGTCATTTCTTCCTGTAAGTGGAAACATCCTCCCCAATATTTACAATGTAATTAGATGAATACTTCGTTAATTAAGTTAATACTATGTTAATTGACCACATTCACTCCACATAATTCAAACTAGTAGATTAGATATTTGTTTAAATTACATTTAGTATAAGCAATGAAAACACGTTTAGATGAGAAACTAAATATTTTTATGTAAATTATACATATTTTCTCTTTCTGACTGACCACATATTCCCTTTTTTCAGTGTACAGACGTACAAAAATACAGAAGTAGGTAAATGTAAAAGTAGGTAGCACCCGTAGCACTAGCTAGTCAGGTAGCCAGCTTAGCTGTCGCTAATGTGCTGTGTACCTACTTCTTTACATCTGTAATTTCATAGTGGAGAATTATTTACAGATTTACCGGTTGTACTGATGACATCGCAGTCCCAAAAGAGCATCCTGAACCCAAACAAATAACACTGCCACCCGTGGACTTACTCTTTACACCGGATAGGTTGTTCCTAACCTAGCATAGTATGGTGTAAACCTGGCACCCCTACCGCTGCCATGTTTTCTCAGTGAAGCCTACCTGAGAGGGCGGGGTGAATTAGCATAACACCAAAACATTTAATGTTTACATTTATATTTACATTTAAGATTTATATTTATGGTTATATTTAAGATTTAATTGTATGTTTATTTTTAACATTTATATTTAACTTTAAATCTAAATAGAAATCTTAAATATAAATCCATCCATTAATTCTCTGTACCGCTTATCCTACACAGGTGCGAGACAACAGTGCTAACCACTAAGCCACCGTGCCCCTCCTTAAATATAAATCTGAAATGTAAATATAAATTTAGAACTTATATGTTTAGTTCATATGCTAATTGACCTCAAATGTTCAATGGCCTCAAAAAAATGTTAGAGAGAAAAGAGTATTCAACTTTTTCAACCCATAAAAATGATGAATCTGTGGTCCTCTTTGAGCTTAAGGATTCAGTTATGGTGTAAAGTCTTATGTTTGGATAAATGGTATGTAGTTACTGCCAGTGTCATATTGTATATGTTCTGGGGTTTAGCACATGGTGTCAGCAGAGGCATAGTTTAGGGCCCCAAAAGGACAATATATGATTAAGGGAACCAAGTGCAGGTGTGGGGTGGACGAGGAAGTGCACGCTGGCCACCAAACAGCTCAAAACAAGTACAGAGTGCCTTTGCCAAGAGCAGGGCGTGAACCAAGAGGTTTGTAGAACGCTGCATCATAACACTAGCCACCGAGCCACAGCGCTGATTACGAGAGCAGTGCATATGAGGGTTGTTGAGAGTAGTAGTGCTTGTGTGAGACAATGAATAGTCAAAAATGTGGGAGCTACAGAATATTAAGTTCAGCACAAAGAGCATCGTGGTGAGGGGGGAAATGACAGCCCAAAATGGCCGTCTCTCTGGCCGAACTGAAAAGCACCCAATAATAGTATAACAAATTGTTCACAACTTAAAGGACTCCTCTCAAATCTTTATCCCAAAATCAGATCTTCTCTTTCTAGCCTCCTCTTTAGTTTTACATTCCTTTTCTTTAATTTATTTTCTCTTAATTTTGAGTTCCTTTTCTTTCATTAATTCTGAACTTCTTTCACTCACTTACTCACTCACTCACTGGTCAGCGCAGCGTGAAGCTGCTCTTTTACATGGCGCAGAGCTACATCTATCAGCCATAACATTAAAACCACTGACAGGTAAAGTGAATAACATTGACTATCTCATTACAATGGAACGTGTCAAGGGGTGGGATATATTAGGCAGCAAATGAACAGTCAGTTCTCAAATTATATGTGTTGGAAGCAGGAAAAATGGGCAAGCGTAAGGATCTCAGCAACATTGACAAGGTCAGGGTCAGAGCATCTCCAAAACCGCAGGTCTTGTGGGGTGTTCCCGGTATGCAGTGGTTAGTACCTACCAAAAGTGATCCAAGGAAGGACAACCGGTGAACCGGCGACAGGGTCATGGGTGCCCAAAGCACACTGATGCCCGTGGGATTATTCCCCATTGATGATGGTGAGTGAAGGCTAGCCCATCTGGTCCGCTCCCACAGAAGAGTGCATGTGTGTCACTTACCTGGGGAAGAGATGGCACCAGGGTGCATTATGGGAAGAAGGCAAGCCCCTGGAGGACAAACAAGTGCGATCCATGGAGGCCCCATCTCACAACCTACAGGACTTAAAGGAGCTACTGCTAACGTCCTGGTGCCAGATACCACAGCACACCTTCAGAGGTCTTGTGGAGTCCATGTCTCAATGGGTCAAAGCTCTTTTGGTGGCACAAGGTAGACCTACACAATATTAGGCAGGTGGTTTTAACGTTATGTCTAATCAGCGTATGTCCGCGTATGGAGTGAGGCATTCAAGAAGGATTATAAAGAGGCATGGCCAGGTGCAATGCGTTTAGGCTGATTACCTGCATGAGGGCGTTGCGTAGCAACCAGCACCAGGTCTGTGATAAAGACCCATGTAGGTGGCTGCGGAGAGGGTACTCATGCTGTTACAATATATTGCTTGTATTTTTAAGGTTATTTCTTCACTTTAGGCTTTGTTGCTCCAGGACAAATCAAAACTGTCAGAGAAATTGCACTGCAAAATACATGTAATAATAATAATAATAATTGTACTAATGCATTTTACTTATAATGTGCTTTTCAAAGACACATAGACACTTAAACATGTAGATCTGAATAATAAAAAATTAATATTTATTGA
Organism: Pangasianodon gigas; assembly: GCA_022758105.1. NCBI lineage: Eukaryota > Metazoa > Chordata > Actinopteri > Siluriformes > Pangasiidae > Pangasianodon > Pangasianodon gigas. Next base: position 9,416,030 of record CM040480.1, read on the forward strand.
CTGTTTTATCCAGATGTATCTATTTTTCAAAATTGCTCATTGCCCCAACTTTATTGCAAAGACTTTGCTAACATTTGCTGGTACAAATAACAGGTAAAGAATGTGCAACAAGGAAAATGGATGCAAAACAGCCTTCTGCAGTTGTAGCCCATCTACCTCAAGTTTGATGTGAACAATAACTGAGGCTCTTGACCTGTATCTGGATGATTTTATGTATTGTGCTGGTGACACATGATTGACTGATTAGATACCTGCATAAATGAGCAGGTGTACAGGTGTTCCTATTAAAGTGGACGGTGAGTGTATATGCCCTATTTATACAAAATGGGTATCTCATGAGTTGTCAAAGAAGAATGTACTGGACCTTGGTGCACTAGACTAACTAGTCAACAAAAAGAAGAATAACCAGACCCGAGTCTCTTACTTACCTGTAATAATGTTATCTACTAAGGTGGTAGGCATGCAGAAAATTCCAACCAGCAGATCACTGATGGCCAGGTTGAGGATGAATAGGTTGGTGACAGTTCGCATATGTCTGCTCCTCAGCACAATAAAGCACACCACTCCATTACCAACCATACACACAATGAAGATGAGAAGGTAGGACACAATGAAGATGGCAGACACAGAGCGATCATGAAGGTAGAAGTCCACATAGGTGATATTGGCACCAGGAAATGGACAGGAGGTGCTTGAGTCCAGCATAAGTTTTTCTGAGTTTTCCAAAGTGTAGATTGACACAGAAGAGGTCGTTGAATTGAGCTCTAGGGTTTTCGTTGCCATTTTAAATCCTGAAAGTAAAAAATACAAAAAAATTAAATTTTCCTAAATCACAGTAATTTACATTGAAAATGAAGAGTACAGTGACATATTTAGTGAGCTGTTCTTAAAAGAAATTTAACTTGTGAGAAAGAAAGATGGAACTGCCATCCACTCACATGCCATCCAAAACATCTGCTATTCTTTCAATTTTTTATAAACTGTAACAGGTGGGGAGTGGTTTAGAGGGAGTCTGCACCAGGAGGGAGGGGTATTGGGATAAGTTGAGTAATGTTGCACACCTGACACCAATTTATTATTGATTATATTATTATATTATTGAGCTGTCTGTGTACACATGGACATGGAGCAGAGTCCTTTCATACAGATTGTCCAGTTTATGGTCCAGATGCAGGAACAGCAATATCAGGCGCTCATCTGCCTGCAGCAGCAGCTGCCCTGAAGAGCCTTTTAACCATGTCTTCATCTCCCCTCATATCCATCATTAAGCTTCCTCTCCCTTGCCAGGATGAAACTTCAGTAACTGCATTAAATTGAGTTCAGTGTCACCAAACCGACTTACTGACTGAAGCCACTCAGTTGGTTGAAGACCGCGTTGTGTACTGGCAGATCCAACTCCCTTCCCACCCCAAATAACCTGTATTTCCTCTCTTCAATGGGGTACCAAAGCCAATATCCAGAGAGCTAGAACAGGGACTGGGCAGGACTTCTGGGGCTGCAGATAGCCATGACATTTCCAGGGTGAATGCTCACAGATAAATGTGAGGCAGGTGCTCCAGCTCTCTGCTGTCCCATGCCTCTCTCCCAATCTAGAGGCAACATATTGAGTGCCAAGTTAGTACTCAAGGGGGTATACATTAGGCCTTGGTGGATTCGGGCAGTGCACAGGCCCTGATCCACCAAAGCATGATTCAAGATTAGGCATTGGAGAGGTGCTGGGAGGTGAAGGTGAGGTGTATACATGGGGTGTTCACACATACCCTATGGTGCCGCTCAAAATTGTATATAAGAGACAAACACATAGCATAAAGATGCCAGTTAGTCCCCAAGCCTTCCACTCAGTAATTTTGGGGTACTTACTAGCTGAGGTTTGGTCAGTTAGCTGCAGATGTAAGCCTGGGTGGGTCCCGGCAATGTGAGGTTTGTGCTGGCTTAGCTGCAGATGCTTTTCTAGTAACAATAACCAGGTGATGTCAAGTGGTGAGTTGGCAGGGCCTCCAACAGATGAGGTCCCATCTCCTCTGCTCTCCTCAAGCCCCTCATGGATTTACCTCTGGAGCAGCCATGTGACAATATTTGAGGAACCCATATAATCAGGTCACAGTGATTGTTGGTCAAAATGTGCAGACAGGGATGCCACTGACCTTCCTCAATTTTGTAATTATCAGTAACCAAATGAATTGGAAGTGTCAACAGTGTCCCTCTGGGGACAGACTGACCTGCTTTCCGAGCTGCCAGATAATCCAGCTGGCTCTCGGGCAGCAAACTCTAGTCAGGAGGGCTTGGATGCAAAGCCCCTACTCACTCCTTGGCCAACCACATGTCAAGGTGGTGCCCTATGAACACTTCCAGATAAACCTCTGAATCATCCTGAACTTTCATCCTGGCAAGGGAGAGGAAGCTTAATGATGGATATGCAGGAGAGGAGGACATGTTTAGAAGGTTCTTCAGGGCAGCTCAGTATCTTGTTGCTACTGCTGCAGGCAGATGAGAGCCTGATATTGTTGTTCATGCATCTGGGCCAGGGACTGGACAATCTGGGCAAAAGCTCAGGGCGAATACTCAGCCAATTTCTATTGGCTGAGCATTTGTGGTTGTTATGTGCAAGCGCTTTGCCCTTTGTCAATTTGTTTGTGTTTTATGCTCATAACCGGCATGCATATGATTGACTGTGACAAGCTACAAATTGGATTACAATGCTGCGTGTCTCACCTCCTATCAGGTCTTCAGTGAAATGCCATTTATCATATCAGATTTCCACAGAGGAGGAGCCTCGCACTTAAGAGTCAGTGGGAAGCACTTCAGAAGAGAGAGGAAGAGAGACAAAAAGCTCCCCATGCCAAAAGAGTGACGCATCACACAATCACAAACTGAGCTACAGTCACCAGTCAGTAAATTGTGCAAGTATATTTTTGAAGAGTTTGTCTTAAAGATTGAAGGTGTTACATGCTGCGCGTTATGTAAAAATAATCACAACTAATTGGACCACTTATTCAAAACATAACTAACACCTTTAGAACCCCGGTGTTTGAGGGTGTGGAGGAAGACTTGGGAGGTCAGGCTCTGCCAGCTACGTCTCTTTCTCTCTCTCTTTCTCTCTCTCTTTCTCTATCTCTCTCGTTATGGCCATCACTAATAGCACAAAGAGATACAAATAAGTAGACAGGCGGTAACAAGACACAGGCAAGAATCATCACGCGTTACCTGCCGGTTCAACCTGCTTCATCTCCATCCTCAGCTGACGCTCGACCACGCCCCTGCTGCCACACACTTCTAAATGTACTTCACGGGCTTCTGAACAGGGAAGCAGGGACATACATATGTATTTCTGGCTGTATAGAGAAGGATAGTGTAGTCTAGCTTTTTCTGTTTCCTTCTGTTTCTGTTTCCAGAGCTCTGACCTCAACCCCACTGAACACCTTTGGGATGAAATGAAACACTGACTATGTGCCAGGCCTTCTCACCTGACATCACTGCTCAATCTCACCAGTACTCTTGTGGCTGAATGGGCAAAAATCCCCACAGCCATGCTAAAACATCTAGTGGAAAGCCTTCCCAGAAGTGTGGAGGTTATTATAACAGCAAAGGGGAGCTAAATCTGGAATGGGATGTTCAAAAAGCACATATGGATGTGATTGGTCAGGTGTCCACATACTTCTGGCCATATAGTGTATGTTTTGATAATTTTATTCGTTTAGCGCTGCCCGCAGTCAGTTGCCAATGTTAGTAAAGTGTGTAAATTGTAAATTTTATAAATACTACACTTTTGGGTGTTTTTTGTACACTGCACACCAAAAACAAAACCTGTGTGTGTCTCTTGCATTACCTCATCCTAGGCCTACCTAGGGTCGCTACAGTGGTGATGTACATTGGTAGTGTGCATCTTGCCATTAATGTCGCCTGGTGAATCTAGAATTAGGATGGATCTCATCTGGCTATAATACCGGTCATCTCAGTGTCATCACTTTTTATTAGTCCTTCTTGACATGCATCGCAATATCCCTAAGCAGTGCCTTCTTAGCAAAGAACGTGAGAGAAATCCAAAGAGATCCTAAATAATCAGAACACATTATGTCACGAACACTACACAAATATTATGAAATGTTGAGAATTAAAGCAATCTGAAGTAGCATATATTACTCCCAAATTTTGTATATATGAAAAGTATGTGGAGACCTGACTGTCACACCTATATGTGGGCCCTTCTCAAAGTGTTTCCACAAAGTCGAAAGCACACAATTTTCTAGAATATCTTTGTATGCTGTAGCTTTACAATATCCCTTCACTGGAATTTGGGCCATATAGTGTAGGTTGCATCAGCACTAAATTGCCTTACTGTTTCGATTGACTACATCTGCCTGATAGAAAAACTCAATTTTCAAGGACAAAAGTTCAGTAGTTTTACCTAATACTTTCTGTCTAACAATAAAAACTCATATTCAAAGTATTATTTCAGAGCAACACATTTCCTAATGTCACAAATGCTAAAATCAAAATAACAGTGCTACACATTCAGTGTATACATACTCAGACCGACAGTAAGTCATGCACTGTAGGCTTTATGGACTTTTACCAGCTAGAAGGGGAACATGAAAATGCAAAAATTCTGATTGCTGGTTTTAAAAACACTAAATGGTGTTTGCTTTGTTTCAGTCCTATAATGACCTTTGGCTTAAGCGTTCAGCACTGTATGATACCAATAATAACCATCAATCCATATGCACATGTATAGAATATATGGATGAATCTAAAGCAATGCTGATGATCTTAAGGCCCAAAATCTCACTGAAAGCTTAATTCAGGCATATGATTAAGTGCTTTGCCTGTAAAGTGACTCATTAAGCTCCTGACACTGAATTTGCTTCTGAATTTCTGAACCCTAATACTGAATGACAGTGATAAAATATTGGTGCTAAAAACAGAGAGAGGTGTTAAACACAAAACACTGTAACCTTAGGAACTGATTCTGTTAACCATATATGCACTGTGCACATGGTGAGAGTCTCTCTCCTCTCCCTGTGCCACTTGTTGAGTGCTAGTTTTAGTTTAATAAGGGTATAGTTTAGGGTCATACAGTATTAGGCTATCACAGAGGTGCAAACAATGCTAACAAGACAATCCTAGCAGGCAGAGAGAAAAAAATTTTGACCACAAACCCCTAAGTCGGTAAGCGAGACAGCAACTTTTTTTTTTCAGATGTACTCCAAGCAACAGTAAGGCAAAAGTTCAGTTATTGCACTACAATCAATAATAAACAATGACTCCATTTTTAACTGACTAAAGACAACACAGTCACACCCACTTAGTTTCTATTGGCTTACAAGGAAAAGGTTACTGTTGCCAGAAACAAATGGATGTCTTTCACATCCTGTGTCCTTTCCCTTTCTGTGAGGTGAATTTTATTTGTGCATTTGGTTTGAATGCTGCTGTATCTTAAAAAGCAGAAAATCTTAGTTTTCAGGTGGCTCCAGTATAGCCATAGCAAGGGGACAAAATGTTGCAAATGTTGGCACCTCTGCTCTAAAATTATTGCGGTTTTGGAGAAAATGTTTGCCATTAATGCTCTGAAAACAGCAACTTGCCTCCAGAGTCCTGCGTGGTCATAGCTTTAACATGAGTTTACAGAACACATTAAATGTAAACATGTTTGAATTAGATTATTTTATCTTTAGAAGAGCTTTATATTCATAAAAAGTATAGAACTGTCTGAAACTGCAATAATACATCTGGTATTGGTGTCAAAGCGAAAATTTTTGTAGCTGCGATTACTGGCAGTCCTGAAGAAAACCTTAAAACAGTACAAGGCTAATTCTTCCTATGGCAACAGAATACATGTTGTGAAGACATGAGAAGACAAGCATGTGGCTTTAAGGACTGCCTCATTTATTCGACAAACCAAAAAGCAAAACAAAACTCATTAGCTGAGTGGCTTGTAGGAGGGCATGGGGCCAAAAACATTCTCATAAATCTTTCGTTGTTCAGAAATACAACAGCAGACAGAGATAAACAGACCTTTGACAAATGCATGCCACAGTGTGATTCTCCCTCAAAGGGCTTTTTGTAGTTCACATTTTTGAGCACTAGGTGCAATAATAACTCTGTGGAGCCAGATGGAGCAGTCAGCACATTGCACCAAGAGTGCACAACTAGAAATAGTATACAGTATATTTTTTAGTTGTTTGGTCTTTGGTCATTCCAAAAAGGTAATTAGTATATCAAAGGAAATTTTAAATGTATGGTGTTGTGAATGAGGATTTTATGAAGTTTAACATTTGTTGAACAGCTTATATATAAATGCCCCTATGGATGAGCCACCAATGGTTCAGCCAAAGAATGAACCAGCTTAGTGAAAGCCTTTTGACTGGAATTGACAGTCCACTCAAGGTGATATAATTGATCCCCTGTGCATGGGTGTTCTCTTCAAAAGCTGCATAAAATGTAGCAATGAGAGGTTTAGGCTCCCTTATGCCCACCACTGGGCTTTAATTAACTGACATGGTGTCAGAGATGAGCAATGTGAACAAGTGGCTAACATACACTCACCTGTTAACATACACTCACCCAACACTTTATTGGGAACACTATACTAATACTGGGTAGGGCCTCCCTTTTCTCTCAAAACAGCCTCAATTCTTCATGGCATTGATTATACAAGATTCTGAGATTCTGGTCCATGTTGACATGATTGCATCATGCACATCCTGCAGATTTTTCAGGTGCACTTTCATGCTGTTGATGGTGCCTGGCTAGCTCAGTTGGTAGAGCATGGGATTCTCGATCTCAGCATCATGCACACTCTAGTGTACTCTCAGCGCCAGTCCCAAGCAGGGATAAATGGGGATGGTTGCATCAGAAAGGGAACTCGGTGTAAAACCTGTGCCAAAACAATATGCAGACAATGGAAGGTTGTAGCAACCCCTAACAGGAGCAGCCAAAAGAAAAACAACAACAAAAACTTTCATGCTGTGAATCACCCATTCTACCACATCCCAAAGGTGTTCTACTGGATTCAGATCTGGTGACGGGGAGGCCACTGAAGCACAATGAACTCATTGCCATGTTCATGAAACCAGTTTGAGATGACTTTTGCTTTGTGACATGGTGCATTATAATGCTGGAAGTAGCCATTAGAAGATGGGTAAATTGTGGCCATGAAGGGATACACATGGTCAGCAATAATACTCAAATAGGCCTGGGCATTCAAGCAATGATTGGTATTAATGGGCCCAACGTGTGCCAAGACAACATTCCCCACACCATTACACCACCTCCACCAGCCTGGACTGTTGACACAAGACAGGTTGGGTCCATGGATTCATGCTGTTGGCGCTAAATTCTGACCCTACCATTTGTGTGCCTCAGCAGAAATTGAGACTCATCAGACCAGGCTACATTCTTCTAGTCTTCAACTGTCCAGTTTTGGTGAGTCTGTGCCCAACGCAACCTCAGCTTTCAGTTCTTGGCTGACAGAAATGGAACCTGACATGGTCTTCTGCTGTTGTAGCCCATCCGCTTTAAGGTTTGACGTGTTGTGCATTTCTGCACACCACAATTGTACAGAGTGGTTATCTGAGTTGCCATTGCCTTTCTGTCAGCTCGAACCAGTCTGGCAATTCTCCATTGACTTCTCTCATCAACAAGGCTTTTCCAACAAGGCTTTTGTTTTTTCTTTATTGCACCATACTGAGTAAACGCTAGAGACTATTGTGTGTGAAAATCCCAGGAGATCAGCAGTTATAGAAATACTCAAACCAGCCTGTCTGGCACCAACAATCATGCCACAGTCAAAATCACTGAGATCACATTTTTTTTCCAATCCTGATAGTTGATGTGAATATTACCTAAAGCTGCTGCCCCATATGATTTTATGAATTGCTGACACACGAATGGCTGATTAGACAATTGCATGAAAGTGTAGGTATACAGGTGTCCCTAATAAAGTGCTGTGTGAGTGTATACCAGTATGGAGGAGGGTGGGGGACTAGGGGTTAAAGAAATGTCAGTTTAACAAGTTTTACAGATATTTTTGTATAATGGTTATAATGTCTTTTCTACACATAATTTACAGATATTATTAAACTATTGCAATGGTTATTATAATAATTATAATAGAATGAAAATTCTATTATAATTATTATAATTATAACCCCATCTCATATGGGGTTACTATATGAGATGAAATTCAAATATAAGTAGCAATACATTTGAATTTCATCTCATTGTTGACTGTAAATGTAATTTTACATCAAATTAATATTCACATAATAATTATTGGGGTTACTATCTGTCTATACTACATCAAGACATTTATTTAGCTTCCCTTCTTACAAAGTTCTAAGTTAAATAAAGGTGTTCCCGTGTAATCAACCTACAGTGTTCCATACAGGTCCTGGATATATGACTAATCATATATTTTCAGCTTGACCAAATATACCAAACTGCAGGTGCTAATGGTCTCACGTCTAGGCGGAAAAAGCCAGGAAAAAAGAAAAAAAAAACAAGTATGAAAACAGCCCTAGTCTGGTGGCACTTGGATCATGAGCTCCTTCAGCATCTGGGTGCTTGGGCTGGTTCTGCCTCACTTGGATCAAGCAAATATATACAGTAAATACATATGTATACATACATATGAATCCATGCTGCCTCCTGTTGGCTACAGAGAAAACTGCATTACCCAGTTTAATATTTTTAATAGTTTTAAGTAGCTTTAAAATCAAATCAAATCTCTATTGGCATGTTATTAGGATGGCTTAAAACAACAATTTAATACATAAGTCTGTTATTTAATATCGCGAAAGGCTGTTTGTCTTGATAATTAGGCTATCAAGACAAATCACCACATCACCACCATATGTACACTCCACATTCAAACAACATTCACTTACAAAACTATAAATAAATGAAAATATCAACTCAAAGGTTTAAAAAACTCAGATGCCTGTTTTCCCTTTTGTTTTTAAACTGTGTGTAAAAGACCAGCACAGAACGTAAGCTCACCTCAAACTGAAACTTGTCCGTCTGGGTCGAAAAAATTTATCTTTTGGAATTTTAAGTAAACTAAAGTTAAATATTTAATCTTATTCCGCGTATAAAAGCCCAAACAAGGCTCTCAGGATGAAGATCCCGAACGTCCTCCGTCGCGTGCCGCCACTTTATTTTCCCGCCGCTGCGCTTTTCTGTCAGCACGCGCGGTTCAGGAGACACTGCTCTAATCTCACGCGCTGTAAAGAACGGCCCGCCCCCCGATTCACTGTCCAATCAGACACAAGTAATAAGACGGCAAAAGTGAATTGTTTAATTTATTTAAATTAGATGTTATATGTTGAAAGGGATGTATGATGGGAAACCATCACGCATTGGAAAACAGGCTGAATGAGGAGTGAGAAATGTGCAGGTAGGCGGTTTGACTATGCTAAACTGTTCCTAGGTGTGAATGAGTGTGTGAGTGTGTTGTATTCATGGTGGCTTGCAATGGACCAGCCATACCATGTAGGGTGAATTCTCCTGTCTTGCACCTAGTGTTACCTCTGCAACCCTGACCAGGATAAAGCAGTTACTGAAGAAGAATGTTTGAAGAAATGAATCACTACTTTTCCATCTCGCTTTTCCTTTCCCTCTGCTCTTAACCAGTCGTAGTTCTGCAACCCCACACAATTACGAAATAAGCCAAGACCGGATTCTCTAATATTTTCAGATCCCAGTCAAGAACATTTAATAGTAACATGTTAACACTAAGCTGATTTATTCGAACTTGTGCTTTGCTTGTTTCTTGAGATTTGGTACACTTTTTATCCATTCCATTAGCCCCTTTTCCAGGCCTTACAATACCGCCTTTAATATTTCCTCATTTACCTGGCATATTAGCTGTTTAAGCTACTAGCTAGCCAGCCAGCTAACATCACTTTCTGTGTATCTATTGCATAATAGATACACGGGTTCCATTGCATCACTTTCTGTGTATCTATAACCCATTGCAGGGCACAATCGCACACTCGCACACCCATTCACACACTTCTAGGGGTGTAAGAAAATATCAATACACTTGAGTATCACGATATTATGTTTTGCGATACTGTATCGATTCTCAAAAACACTGTGTTGATTTTTAATTAATAGTATACATCCAAAGATTCATAACAGTGGCTCATTTTGTGTTGTGTTTAAATGCCTGACTGCTAGATAGCAGTGTTGTTATCTCTGAATGTAAACTGTGACAGGAAGTAGTGTAAGGGCGCACCACTAACATTAGTATTGGCAAAACTAGCGACCTAGTAACGTTACCACCAATGGAAGACAAAAGAATTATACCGGCTCCCGCCATGGTGTACAGAGCTGCAATGTGGACTCATTTTGGCTTCCACAATAAAGAAGGCAGCAAGGAGATCAACAAGAGCCATGCTGTTTGCAAAATGTGCCATGCCAAAATCAAATACTCAGGGAACACACTTAGCAAGGCACCATTTTGATGTACAGCTAACGGGACAGCAAACGGCTAACGGTAAATGAGCGGATCCCTGTCAGCTCACTCTGGAACAAGTTCACACACCAAAGTTACCACCAACCTCAACTTGTGCAACCAAAATAACTCCGTCAATACTTTATTTCATTTGCAAAGATATGCACCCTCTCAGTGTTGTAGAGAATGAAGGCTTCTGTAATATGGTGAAAACAATGGAGCCTTGTCTGATATAGGTAAATGTTAATTCCTTTGCTCAGATTGCACAAAAAGTAGTGCTATGATGTTGGATGTTACCGGACTGATAAATGCAAATGCAGATCCCACTGTTCTGATTACATTAAAAAAAAATTTTTTTTTTAAGGTTTTATGCATATAGTGGTGTGTTCTTTATACTATGACAGTTTTCCTAAAATTATATTTTAAAAAAATCACAATATGTCACCTCGCTTACAGTATCACAATATATCGCAATATATTGAATCATAACCCCTGTATCGTGATACATATCGTATTGCCAGATTCTTGCCAATACACAGCCCTACACACTATGGACAATTTAGAGATGCATGTCCTTGGACTTGGGGAAGGAAACTGGAGTACCAGGAGGAAACCCCTGAAGCAAGGGGAGAACATGCAAACTCTGCGCACACAGGGTGGAGGTGGGAATCAAACCGATGGTGTGAGGCAAACGTGCTAACCACTAAGCCACTGTGCCCCCCTCTCCCCCCTTCACTCAAGTGTACTAAATGTTCCTGTCTGTTGTTATGTTGCCAGGTGTTTAACACCTGCATGAATATAAACTTATAAGACAATTATTTTTAATTTCCTACTGTTTGTAATTCAAATTTTTGGTGGCCACAGGAAATTTTGAAACTAGCCAAAAAAACACACTCCTCTACCTTATAATTTTCACCTACTACTGCATTTTAAACTATCCCAATATGTTTGATGTTGTTCAGCCCACCAAAACCCCCATTCCCCACCAGTAACAAACGGCTTCTGTTCAATGTGAGCTTTAAACATTAAATCAATGCCCATATTAATGAATCCTTCTCCGATAACAATCTTATCATCTGACTAATCATTCCTTTATACGCTGTTGTTATTATGTTTAGTCCTTCAACACATCTACTGTATATTTCAAACTGCTGCAACAGGTTATCAGGATTATACATCCATTGTGCAAAATACTTCTGCTTGCATGTCTCTTCCATGTCCTTTCTGAAACAAGGCTATATTGTATCCATACTTCGTCTTGTTGGAGTACAAAACAGGCTGACAGGAAAATTAATTTGTGTGATGATCATGAAGACATGAATTCTCAGAGAACAGATTAATCATGTCAATGAGAATCAGTTTCTTGCTTGTACAGTGAGTCACCGCTAGTTAAAGCAGCATTACACTGAGCTTCAGACGCTTCACCAGTGACTACTCAGCCACCCAGTCAGTCAGAACTGAACCCATAAACCACCTGTAAACCAGTCTTCACAGCTGTCTGTATCCATGAATGCAAAAAATGGTTAAAAGTATTGTAACTAATAATTCAGTTAATTCTGTAGTAGTACAGAATGTTTGTCTATGTCATAGGAAATTTCTACACCTTCTCTCTATACTTGGAGACTCCTCACGAGTTAATCTTCCAAACTCAAATCTGAAATCATTATATGTTGTGCTGATCATTGCCAAGAAAACTAAATTGGAAAACACAATAAAAGTGTCGCACAGTGGGCAAACCTTCTGAAGGAATATATATCAGAGGAAAAATGATCTGCGTCAATTACATACCAAACCAATCTTTTGAAGAAACTTGGAAACCATTTCTAAATTTTACTTTAGCTTAGTCAAAAAAAAAAAAATTCAGTGCCAACATATAAGGAAAAAATACCCTAACAGCAAATCATTTCATACAAGACTAAGAAGCCCATATTCATATGTCTGCCTTATTTGGCTGTGGATCTGCCTGTCTGTCTGTGTGTGTGTCTGTCTAAAATAATAATTATTTAAAACTTAATGTCACACTGGCACAATTCAAATTCTCCATGTATTAACAAGTAATCTCAGTACCAGAATCTGTGGAATGCATACACCAATCAGCTATAACATTAAAACCACTGACAGGTGAAGTGAGTAACATTGATTATCTCGTTACAGTGGAACCTGTCAAGGGATGGGATATATTAGGCAGAAAGTGAACAGTCAGTTCTTGATGTTGATGTGTTGGAAGCAGGAAAAAATGGGCAAGCGTAAGGATCTGAGCGACTTTGACAAGGGCCAAATTGTGATGGCTAGACGACTGGGTTAGAGCATCTCTAAAACGCAGGGCCAGTTCTAGACATTTGGAGGCCCTAGGCAAAATTTATATTGGAGGCCACCTGGCCTCCTTCCCTACACATTTCAGAATAAATAAAAAGCACTTGAAACAAATAAAATTTCTAACCTTTTTATTTGTACAAAACCTGTTATCATTACTTGTATATGTTTACTTAAATGTGCATATTAATTAAACTTTAACTAAGGTCAACACTAAAAAAATATGAAAGGTCATCTGGACCAGCTCTTCTTCTTCTTCTTATTCCTTGGCCATGGCCACGGCCACCTACAGAGGCACTTTTCTGCTTTTTTTTGAAGCAAAGTCATCAATAACTGCTTCATAAGAAATCTGCTGGGCAAGTTCTCTGTTAATGCTCAGTTTATTTTAATATACATTTACAATCAAAAATACATGATGACAGCTCACATACCTGCATCACGAGCTGCGCTTTCTTTGCGTGCCTGTTTAGCTTTTCGCTTAGCAGCTCCCAAGGGATGCATTCGTTTCGGCGCCATCAGGAAGTATGCAGAAGAGTTGGATTTTGCTCATCACTGTACACAGTCTCTTCATGCATTAACTAGTGGTTCCACTTCAGGTAAGTGACAGTTATTTTATATCCAATGGACAAAGAGCCTGGTCTTACGCTGCCCGTCTTGATTGGTGAACGAGTGTATAGGTTTGTTACGGTTATGGAGGCCCCGCCTCCAAGCCCGAGACCCTAGGCAATTGCCTGCTCTGCCTATAGCTAGTGCTGGCCCTGCTAAAATGGCAGGTCTTGTGGGGTGTTCCCGGTATGCAGTGGTTAGTACCTACAAAAAAGTGGTCCAAGGAAGGACAACCAGTGAACACAGCATTTTAGAGATTAGCATTTTACTTTAGAAGAAGCCTTTATTTTGCCACATATACATTACAGCACAGTGAAAATCCTTTCTTTGCATATCCCAACTTGTTAGGAAGTTAGAGTCAGAGCACAAGGTCAGCCATAATACAGCTCCCTGCAGCAGACAGGGTTAAGGGCCTTGCTCAAGGGCCCGACAGTGGTAGCTTGGCAGTGCAGGCTCCTGAACCCCTGACCTTCTGAGCAGTAACCCAGAGCCTTAACCATTGAGCCACCACTGCACAACACTGTCCCAAACAACATATTTTTATGTTCTAAACAGCTATTGGTTGGAATGAACATAAACTCTTCCATAAAACACCATAATTTTGGGACACAACTCTTCTTAGTACAGATTCTATGCATTCTGAAGCTTGAAGACTATCTTAAAATTGCTGACATTTCAGGAAAATTCTATCAGAATTTAACAAATAATTCCAGTGGTTCGGTGAAACTTTGGAATAAACATTTCTTAGTGATCTTTAATGTACCCTAAAGCTCTCAAATGCCTCTCTACCACCAAGAATGAAAAGATGAAAGAGTGAAAAGATTAAAGTCAATTAATCCTCAATGTGATACTCAATCATTACCTATACTGCAGTGTGTAAAAATTTTTTCTCTATATGCCTTTCATCTGTCTAACACACATACGCACATACACACATGTGGAGTTAATATGCAGTGTGGTTTCTCTACATATCCTTTGATGCTGTGTGTGTGCTTTTGTTCTGTCTAATGAATGTACACTTGCCACTACCACTACACTACAACACCAACACATTACACTTGTTGTTTTTGTAGCTTCTAAACAAATCCTGAACATGCCAAATTAAGCCTTCACATAAGCTTAGGGTTGGGGTGGGTTTACAGAAATTAAGCTGTAATCTTAAAATATATGCTAATGCAGACATTGCTTAAGTCATAGCCTATTTACTCTCTGACTTTATGTATGTTCAAGAAGATTATAAGCCCAGTACAACATGATGTGGCATTACTATTAAAAGTTGTTGTGGGCTTACGTGTGTCATTGGCCTAGAAAACAGTGATGCTGATAATGGTGCTGCTGAAATCGTAATAATTTCATTAAAACCACTGTGAGCCAAAATCTCCACTGAATAAGATCTATCTATTTATTTACACACACACACACACACACACACACACTCTCTCTCTCTCTTTATAAAATATGGTCAAATGTGAACAACTTAGTATAATTTTGAATTTTTTTTGACAAAAACTGCATATTTTATTTAAAACACTAAAAGGCATAGCATTAATTAGCTGAATTAATAATTATGTCAATGGATGGTCCTCACAAGGGCAGTATTGCTCTGTTTCTCCGAAAAAATCATTTGCACTTGGTATGAAAATGGGAAAAATGGAAACTGTAATTTGCTAGCAACAAAAATGCAACTAAAAACATAACTATCCTTAACTGTGCCCAGAAAAGAAACATTAATTTGAATTCTCTGTGACTCGTTAAGAACCTTTTTTTATGTTACATCCAGAAGCTTATTATTTATGTCTTACCTCCAAACACTCAAATATTTGTTGTCATGTTGTTGGTCAACATCATGTCTCAAGTGATTTTATTCAATGTATTATGGACAGTGAACTGCACAGGCTATAAAGTTTCATGGCTTCAGTTCATGGATGAAAAAACAAGGTAAACTTATTATAATTATTTTTCTCTACATAAAACTCTGATTATTTTAAAGTATGCATTAGACAGATTGTTATAGTGCTGCACTCATCAGAATACATGAAAAACAGCTTAGCTAACTACAATCTAGAAAAAAATACACTGGCTCAACTTAAAAAAAAATTAAGATAACAATTTACATGCATCTTTTTAAGTAATTCCAACTCAGCCATTATTAAGTAAATACCATGAGACTTTTATAGTTAGACTAACCCAATTTCTTTAGTACAACCAACATGATTTGATTTGACCTCTAAAAGCTTAAGTAAGTGGATCCAACTTCCAGTTTTTGTGATATTAAGGTACTTGTGTTCAGGTGATGAAAGAATCAGTGTATCCTGTGATCTAGAAGAGCAGCTGCTGTTAGAAATCCAGCTTACGAATGTCATGGTCCTGAAGAAAGATCTGAAGTTTGGCTGGATGAAACAGTAGAGCATCTGTAAGAGAAACCACATCACTTCATTCTGAGTTACAGCAGAATTCTTTACTTTCTTCATCTTCTGGATCTTCACTCACTGCTCCCTGAGTATCTTCCTCAACAGCAGGATCGTCCCTTGCCATTAAAGGTTTGACATACCTCTGCAAAAGCTCAGGCTTGAAGACATCCAGTGAGTGAGGAGTGTGTTTCCAGTTCCTAATAGAGGCAAATGTTCCATGAATGTTTGTTTTGAAAGAACAATTTTCAAAAATAAAAGAGACAGTTTCCTGTGTTTTTTTTTTAAAATGATGACCAATGTGCTCAAAGTATTCTCTTTCTGTGGAGATAGTGTTTAAAGAGCAACATGGACATTTAAAAGACAGGACTTCTGTGTGTTTCACTAGCGCACGGGTCGAATGGCTTCTTGACAGATGGGTTCACAGGTTGCCCCATGTTTTAAATGAGCAGTAACACTCCCGGTAAAGACAAGGGAGATATTCTCCACCATGGCCATGTCTAAGTGTATAATGCTTTAAGAAATCTGTCTTTCTTGGTGTTTCAAATTTGCAAATTTTACAGATCCAATTCATTTTAAAAACTAAGCAAAGTTTTACAAGTATTACTTGAACTTAAATTTTAGGGGATTCAGAGCTGTAGCGCTTACAGCCTGTCCAGCATCAGTCTTACGGTAATCTATATACACTATATTGCCAAAAGTTTTGGGACGTCTGCCTTTACACGCACATGAACTTTAATGACATCCCATTCTTAATCCGTAGGGTTTAATATGGAGTTGGCCCACCCTTTGCAGCTATAACAGCTTCAACTCTTCTGGGAAGGCTTTCCACGAGGTTTAGGAGTGTGTTTATGGGAATTTCTGACCATTCTTCTAGAAGCGCATTTGTGAGGTCAGGCACTGATGTTGGACGAGAAGGCCTGGCTCGCAGTCTCCGCTCTAATTCATCCCAAAGGTGTTCTATCAGGTTGAGGTCAGGACTCTGTGCAGGCCAGTCAAGTTCCTCCACACCAAACTCACTCACCCATGTCTTTATGGACCTTGCTTTGTGCACTGGTGCGCAGTCATGTTGGAACAGGAAGGGGCCATCCCCAAACTGTTCCCACAAAGTTGGGAGCATGAAATTGTCCAAAATGTCTTGGTATGCTGAAGCATTAAGAGTTCCTTTCACTGGAACTAAGGGGCCAAGCCCAACCCCTGAAAAACAACCCCACGCCATAATC
>CM040480.1:9433135-9453046 GCA_022758105.1 Pangasianodon gigas
GCTGAGTTGCTGTTGTTCCCAATTGCTTCCACTTTGTTATAATACCACTAACAGTTGACCGTGGAATATTTAGTAGTGAGGAAATTTCACGAATGGACTTATTGCACAGGTGGCAACCTATCACGGTACCACGCTTGAATTCACTGAGCTCCTGAGAGCGACCCATTCTTTCACAAATGTTTGTAGAAGCAGTCTGCATACCTAGGTGCTTGATTTTATACACCTGTGGCCATGGAAGTGATTGGAACACCTGAATTCAATGATTTGGAGGGGTGTCCCAATACATTTGGCAATATAGTGTAACTTATGTTGCCTATGATGCTGTGTTTTTAATGTTGAAGTTGAAAAACAAGAACAAATCTGCTTGCAAAAACTGCACAGGAATGGGTTTTTGTCTTACTCCATGCTTTTTTAGAAAGGCAACCTATGCTGCAAGAAAATTTCAGCCCTTTTAAACTACAGTTTTATGATCTGATAGTAAAACCTTATGAAATAAATGAAGATAAATAAATAAAGATTTTAAACTAATTTTAGATTGTATTAATATTGTTGTCTTAATATGTTGCTGACTTATGAATCTTTCCAAATTGTGTTTGACTACTGAACGAAAATGTGAAATTAAGGAGAAAGCAATGAAAATGTTTCAAACAGATGCTGTGATGACGACAGACCCATTTTACTGATTGCCAGCTTAACGAAATATGCCAGCTGCCCAACTATCAAACATTATGCAGCAGATTGTTAAATGAAAAAACAAACTCGTATAAATGTTGTAATGCCAAATAAAAAAAACAACACCTTTCTAAAATGTTACAAGATGGTTCAATTTTGCAAACTTAAGTATCAGCAGATAAACATGGCAACACACAATGGCAAAATTAGTATTTTTTATATGCTATTGTTAAGTAATGTGATTAAAATAACTAGCTTATTACTTAACGATGCCTTTTCCTCTGGTGTTTCTACAATGTGGTGGCTTCCCAGCCCAAATTTGCAGACTTGGACACTTTAGCTGTGGCACAATTAACCACCTGTAACCTCACACAAAAAAACAAAACCCTCAACATGCATCAACATGCATCAGTGTAAAACTACGATATATGTTTAGTAACCTACATTTAACCTGTTACAGGTTTAGTTATGAATGTCAGATGGCCCACACACCAAATGTTCATCAACCCAGTGCCAACTTTAAATTAGGATGACGCAAAACACTTATTCTCTTACTTTTGCAGTGTTACAACTAATGCTACACATGTTCAGTGCCAATTAATGTCATTCAGCTGCCACTGTAAAACAAAACATAAAAAAGACTACTTTGAAGACACTAGCTAGTTAAAAGTCTATCAACTTTACAATCACTGAATTAGCTTAGGGCAAGCTGTAATTTCAATTTTAATGTCGTAACAACAATTTCTCGCACTGTGTTGTGATACAGTTGGTAGCTGCTGCGATTAAACAAAGCAAAAATAGTTACTCATGAAGTAGCCTTAAATGAAATTCCATGCAAACTCACGTTTCTCCCATTTCTCCCACACTTGTTTGGCGCACTCTGGCAGCAAAACAAGTCCGGACAAATTCAGCCTTGACACAGCTTTTAAAGGATGCTCACTAGATATACAAGTTTCACTAACTTAATACTTTTCTATTGTTAAGTGAAGGTAAAACTGTTTATTCAAAATCAATGTATTAATAAGTTGACAGTTTTCTTTATTTTCATTTTGACAGACTTCTTAAAGTAAGTTATCAACTGACTAAAACATGTACATGTAACAAACTTATTTTTTATGTTGAATATGTTCTTTGTTTTAAGCTTTACTTACTAACCACATGAATCATTTCTTAGAGTGTAACCCAGAGTAGAAATGGGTATCCTGATTAGCTAGCAACTTTAAAACACTTTTTATTGCTTGATATTTAAAATGAACAGTCAGGCAGACACATGTGTGAATTTAAAGCCCCAATTCAACAACTGACAGTGTTTATATATTTATAAAATGTGTATGTGTGTGTGTGTGTGTGTGTGTGTGTGTGTAGAACACATATCACTTATGTAACATGCACAGTAGGTTTATATTTGTGTACTTGTTCTAATACATTGTTTCTATAGTAACAGCTCATTCACAGGGACCTGTATGGAAGACTCTCCACATGATCTAAGACTAATAATAAACACAGCCAATCAATTTTACTGTACCAAGAGTGCTGAGAGGAATTTTTTGCTCCCTGATTTTGAATTAAAATTTTGGTCTGCCCTCTTGTTTAATTGTTAGTCTCTCCTGTAACTACATCTTTGAAGAAAAGGCTTTGATTCTATACTACACTATCAGAAAAAGAGGTAGCAAAGCCAACATGGGGATTCAGGTACTCTAAATGAAGTCTGTCATCAGAATCTTCAAAGTTTCTACATTTTTCTCTCAGACAAATGTCAGAAATAATAATTATTAATTATGTTCATTCCTTTTAGGCACAGAATTTTTCTTTCCAATAAATGGGTCATCATACCATTAAACAACAAATGATTTAAAGTTCAGATTTTTTAGACTCATTTTTTTTAGACTGTCATTTTCAGAGGTGGCTTCTTTTATTAACAGCTGTGCAGTAATGGTGCCAATTATATATTATGTTTTATTAGTGTATTAGTGTATATTATATTTATATAAATAAATATAATATACACTGCTCAGAAAAATTAAGGGAACACTTAAATCACACATTGGTTCTCGATGAACGAAATATTTAAGTTGAAAATCTTTACTTATATACATTGTGTAATTTGTTGCGAACAAAATGATGTCACAATGGTCAATACAAGCCAAAGTCATCAGCATATTGAGGGCTGGATTCAAAATCACACTGAAAATTAAAGTTAAAAATTGAAATTACAGGCTGATCCAACTTGCATGAATTTCATCATGGCAACTCATAATGTAAGTCAGTAGTGTGTATGGCCCCCAAGTATGCACTCCCGACAACGTCTGGGCATGCTCCTGATGAGATGGTGTCCTGGGGGATCTCCTCCCAGACCTGGATCAGGGCATAGGTAAGCTACTGAAAGAAATTTATTTGATGAAATGCTTGACCAATAGGTTCAGACACTATGGTTCTAGTAAGGACTCTGGAGCTTGTTTAATCATGTACTGGAATATCCAGACAGGGATATTGGTAGCTCAGGGAAGTGGTAGCTCAGTGGTTAAGGTGTTGGACTTCTGATTGGAAGGTTGAGAGTTCAAATCCCAGCACCACCAAGCTGCCTCTGCTGGGCCCTTGAGCAAGGCCCTTAACCCTCAACTGCTCAGTTGTATAAATGAGATAATTGTAAGTCGCTCTGGATCAGGGTGTCTGCCAAATGCCATAAATGTAAATGCAGACAGGCATTATATAGTCCAACTTAGACTTAACAAAAGCAGGAATTTGTTTTCCTGCATCATGTAACAACATTATATTTCTTAGTTTTGATGTAACTGAAAGGCCATCTAGAGTTACATAATCAGAAAGTTTACTTCTAGCTGCCTCTGGCCCTATTAGAAGTACTTCTGTCTTGTGGGAATTAAGAATGAGGAGGTTACTCAGCATCCAGTGTCTAATGTCCTTTACATATTTCTTAACTTTATTAAGCTGGTGTCTGTCATCCGCCTTTTCTGAACCACACAGCTGTGTGTCAGCAGCATAACAGTGGAAGCTAATGCATGTGAATATGAATAAATGTACCCAAGGGCAGCATATATAAGGAAGAAAGGAGTGGGCCTAGAACAGAGCCTTGTGGAACACCAAATTTTTATATGCATGCAGAAGACATCATTAACATTTACAAACTGATCGTGGAGCCAATGGAAAGAGTCACTCCCTTAACACAAGTTTTTGAATAAGTTCTTCTTGGGGCTATAGGACACAAGTGAGTTTTGTCAGTGAAAGAATAGACAGCCTGCTTCAATCAAAAGGTGCAGGCTACCTTTCTCTTACAAAGCCCCCCAGTTATGGAACAGCCATCCAATTAGTGTTCGGGACCCAGACATAGTCTCAGTCTTTAAGTCTAGTCTGAAAACCTTTGTTGGTGGTGGAGTGACAGGCTTTATGTCCCGGGGCACCTCTCTCTCTCTCTCTCTCTCTCTCTCTCTCTCTCTCTCTGTAGTGCTACATGTTAATCCTGAGATACCAGTGATCCTGACTCCTTCTGCCGTCCTGACCTGCTTGATCTATACTGATGCCCCACTTCTGCTTGGAGCCTCATTCACCTGAAAATCACTTGCTTCTGCTGAGGATGGCCCTGCATGGATACCCTACAGATCACCATGGGTTTTCTGTGGATGGCACCACACATACACCCTAAAGTTGGCTGTGAATGTTCCTCAGCAATTGCTAAGGGTTGTAGGAAAGAGACAATTTCTGCACTCATCTATCTCAAACATATTCTTCTATCCCTATTATCAACCATATGACACAGATGAGGAAATGAAATGTTTTACAAGATATTGTAGCCTGAATTACCCGCCCACTATAAGTTTGCAGGAGGGTCACATCTATATCTTTCTATTTTTCTCCATTGACCCGACTCCCATGTTGAATGATTTTTTTTTAAATTGAAGGTAAGATATACAACTGAAAAGCTGATTTGATGTCTGTGACATGGCTGGCAGCATGTCTGGTGGGACCAGTAAACATTTTGATTGTACAGTATTTTCCAAACTAAGGCTATTCAATAAAATCTATTGCATTCAATCTTCTTTTATAGACCCTAAAACAAAGCTGTAATTCACCCCTCCTAACCTGCATATTACCTGGATACCTTCTTGAGAGCATGCACAGTGACTGTATGAGGCAGTATTTGATATAAATACTGTTGTGATGAAGCCATTTGTCCACCATAAATTCTCCTTTTAAGAGTTGACACATATTGCTCACAATATCCCTTTCCTACTGGTATCAGAAAGTGTTGAGTGATGCTCACCAATAACCTTGCTAGATGCTTTAATATCCGTATTCAAACGATTTCTATTCTAGATTTTCAGATTACCATACTAGGATATAAGACCAAACATTAAAAAGGTTAAAAACTTTTAATCAGCTAAAAACAATATCTGTTTGCATCTGTATTCATGTCTTAGGTCAAATCCTTATCAATAATTGTTCTACAAAATCCATTTTGTCTTCCTATCATGGTCCCTTTGGAGGGATGTGAAATTCTTCCAAATTTAATCACCATGTCTTATGTTTTGGGGACACTCAGATTTAAATTGTAGTCCTTACAACAATTAGCAAAATCACCCACCACAGGCCCATGTTCTGTTTAGTGTTGGACCTTTCTCCGTGCCTACTTTTGCAGTCACTGGTATACAGAATGTACATCAATGGAGCCAAAACACAACTTTGGAGAGAACCAGTGAAGTATATTCTCTTCTCAGAGAGTACACCATTTAGCCTTACCCTTCGTGGCCTGCCTATTAAAAAGTCAACAATCCACATCACAAATATATAAAACATCACAAATATATAAAACAACAGTAGCTGAGTATCAAGAATATGTAGCTGAATTGCATTAAAATATCAAGAAAAGTCAATAAATAAATGGCAGCAATAAATAAATGTCACAGCACCATGGACAACAGCCTTATAAAATTTTCTCACACTGCGAAACTGGGAAATTGGACCATCCTCCCTTCCCATCCAGTTGTCTCATATGGTGAGTATTTGTTGCCTCCTACTGGTCTTACCATTACATAATAGATTTTTAACTAATTTCTTGGAAGAATATGATTTCATGAACACTTAATACAATGGATATAAAAAAGTCTTTACACCCCTGTTAAAACAGCAGGTTTTTGGGTTAAATCACATCAGAACATCCATCCATCCATTTTCTGTACTGCTTATCCTACACAGGGTTGTGGGGGAGCCTGGAGCATATCCCAGGGGACTCGGGGCACAAGGTGGGGGACACCCTGGACGGGGTGCCAACTCATTGCAGGGCACAATCACGCACAAAATTTGGACATGCTAATCAGCCTACAGTGCATATTTTGAAACTGGAGTACCCAGAGGAAACCCCCGAAGCACAGGGAGAATATGCAAACTCCATGCACACAGGGCAGAGGCAGGATTCAAACTCCCAAACCTGGAGGTGCGAGGCAACAGTGCTAACCCTTAAGCCACCATGCCCCCATATCAGAACATTTCCACCTTTAATGTAAAAATTACAAGCTGTACTTGCTATACTTCATGCTTCACAGTTTCTGGCACAGAACATGTATTAGACAGCCTACTCTGAGGCTTATCTATAATTGCCCAAACTGAATTTAGTCCTGAGAGGCTAACCAGCTAACCAGACCTTTACTTTTATTCCTTCCCGTAACAGTTTTTTTTTATTTTTTACTGCTACTACTAAATACATAATGACACAATTTAGCTATGCTACTATTATCCTACAGCTGTTGCCATTTAAAAAAAAAATAATTTATAATTTTTTTGTTTCACTTTATTGTTTATTCTTGCTTATAACACTATATTGCCAAAAATATGCATACACCTGGCCAATCACACCTGAATAACCCATTATAGATTTATAGATTATAGATTTAATCCCCCCTTTGCTGTCTTTATGGGGCTCACTTTGTGCAAGGGGGCATTGTCATGCTGGAACAGTTTTGGGCCCCTTCGTTCCAGTGAAGGGAAATCTTAATATTACAACATACAAAGACATTCTAGACAATTGTGTGCTTCAAACTTCGTGGCAGCAGTTCAGGAAGGCCCATATGTGGGTGTGATGGTCAGGTGTCCACCCATATGTGGGCCTTCCTGAACCTTTGGCCATATAGTGTATTTACTGTCCATATAGTAGTATAATATATGCAAAGTAATGCTACATATCAGGGCTATCAAATTAATTTATTAGTTGCATTCAAATTACTTAAAGCAATTAAATAACATAATAATAATAAACAATATAATATTTTAATATAAAATAATAATAAAATAATAATGTTGGACAAACATCAACAGCAATCAATAAGATTTTATAGTAATCTTAGTCTTCTCAGGTGCCAGTTTTGGGACACAGTATAAGACTCATCTTAAATTTAAAAAAGATTGAGAATCCCTGGTGACAGAGTAATTAGATTGAGCTTAATTTCACCATGGGAAACCAGCTTTTAGTCTTTCAAGAAGGATTATGTCAGTGAATCACGCAACTGAAAATGAGCTATGTTCTTCTACTGACTGCGATGATAGACATAATTGTTATGTACATCACACACACCCATATATAAATATTATTGACATGTCTGCTCTTGCAACTCTGTATGTGTTATATATGTATTAAGAAACTAATAAAAATTAAATTTTACAGTGTGGATCTATTGCTTAACATAAGATCATGGGGGTTATAGAGGAAAAGAAAGAAAAGGAATTGGATTTCTACAAAATTAGCTGAATGTTGTGGGTGAAAGTTAAGGGGTGGAGGTGGCATATAGAAACAGAAATAAATAGTCCTTCCTCAGGGTCTTCTGTATTTCTAAAATAAACATTCCTAAAAAGACATCTTTTTTTTTTTTTAAAGAATATTTCATATTGGAAAAATAGACAGTGTCAAGTTGTGCATCATCAGCTTTCTCACCCATGTTTGTTATTCATTAGGATATTTGTGTATTTGTGTATGTCAGAGAAATGTATTATAAAACCACTTATGTAAATGTCACATGCACCTTATGTATGATACCTGTATAGTTTTTTATTTCAAACTGAAACTAAACAGATTTTTACAATTTTGAAAACTTTGAAACAAAGAAAGGAAATGTTCAATATTCAATATTCCGCACTGTGTCTAGGTCACTGTTTAAATATTAGAAGATTTATGGCATTGACCAAGCAATTCAGCCGATGGATTTGATCTAATATGGATTGCCAGGTTTTACACAAACTTTTGGAGTACATGCCAGCTTGAGTGCATGCTGTCATTAAAGCAAAAGGGGGACATATTAAAATATTAAGAAATTATGAAATTCATGTAAATATTAATGTAAATCAAAATTTCACTCAAATTAGAAAAAAGTTGGTAAATTAGAAGAATTTAACATTTTCAGTAATGGTCTACACATATATATATATATATATATATATATATATATATATATATATATATATATATATATATATATATATTGCCTCTGTACACCACTCAGTCAAGATGTGATTGAAGTGTAGACTTTCAGCTTTAATTAAGTGGTTTAACAAAAATATTGCATTATTATATATGTGTGTGTGTGTGTGTGTGTTAGTTAAAACTGGTATTTATGTGTAATTATTCTTTTTGTGGGTTGTTGAGAAAATGGGTGGACTGGGTCAGAATAAGTGAATAGATTCTAGTCCCTTTCCAGTTTTTGGCTGTTATTAAATACTAATTTGCACTTGTGTCTGAAAAAAAGGGTGTGTGCCTGTCTGTGTTTTTGGAAGAGTGCCCTACCCATTTTTCCCAACCTTATTTCTCTGTGAGAATGCATGTGTTATGATACCTGGATGAAAAATTAAACAAATTCACTTTCCTTAATTCACAGTAGTCCCTTAACCTGAGAGGGAGGTGCACTTGTTCTGAGATAAATAGTAGAAGAGAAAACAGAGGAAGAGAAAAGAGACCAAGCAAGACTGGACCATTCACTGAAAACAGGTATGACCTTAAATAAATGATGCATTGATAAATATTACATAAATCAAACAGAGAAATAATGTACAAATAACAGTTCATACAAATAACATTATTTCTCTTTTGCCTTACAGCCTTTAAAAACACATCTAGTATGGCAGGTGAGTGTATAGCTTTGACCTAACACCTGTATATTTCATTTCTTCACTCAAAATATTGATTGTAGCATTCTAAACTATTAGTTTCTTTTTTCCCCTGCATTTTATGTTTTCTACCACAAAGACATCTTGTATGATTCTGTGAGGGAAAACAAACACTGAACTTGCATTTTGATGTGTAGCTACATTTTTTGGGCAGTGTTTTACTGAAAAAGTACTTGGTTCTCCATTCATTGTCCTCCGAATTCATAACTTTTGGTGTACTGCATGTGTGACATTTGTTTAGTTATTTACAGTCTTCTTAGCTTGGGTAAATTGGTTAGTTCTTGTATCTAAGAGCAAACTGACTGTTAGCTAGCTTACATGAATTACATGCATCAGGTCACATTAAATTACCTAATTATAATTACTGAGTTGCAAATGCTGTACAACATTATTGACTCATGCCTCCTAATACAAGACGCATACTGTCATTTGTAAAGATCCAGCTGCAAAAAAATGAGTTTGATTTTTGTATTTCTATTTCTGCCATGAGCACCATTAAATGCAATTCCCCTTCTGACTGAACAGAACACATTCCTGCAAGATCTCATCTGTACTATCCTTTGTGTCTTAGGCTAATAAATACTGTATACAAGGTTCAAACTTTTGCTTTTCTTTGAAGCAGATGCCAGCTTTGCAGCAGAGTTCCTGAAGGCTCACAATAAATACCGTAAGCAGCATGGAGCACCGCCTCTTACACTGGATCCCAATCTAAATTGTTCTGCTCAGGCATGGGCTGAGAACCTGCTGTCGATCAGAACCCTAAAACATAGCGATACCAACCTTGGAGAGAACCTGTACTATACATACAGCTCATCACCCAAAAAAGTTACAGGCAAGTCAACAGTTTATTGGTTACTGGTTGGTTACTAGACTTTCATAGTCTTTTACATGTCATGAAGTAATGTTTTTCCACAGGGCATATAGCGGTGGACAGCTGGTACAATGAAATTAAGAACTATGACTTCAGTAGACCAGGATTCAGCTCTGAAACAGGTGAACCCATATAAAAGCACTGTCTTGCAGTAGTTATCAGAAAAAGCAGCTTCATGGAGATCACATTGATAGCTAAATGTATATTGAATTTATGATTGTGGTGGTTGTACCCCTAAGATTAGGAATCTTTTTGAACATATACTGTACCTTTTAATAAAGACATGGGCAGAAGAACAAACAGCTTTATGATCTCATGATACAGATGTACAATATATATATATATATATATATATATATATATATATATATATATATATATATATATATATATATATATATATATATATATATATATTGACACACACTTTTGTTGGCCTTATAAGGCCACTTCACACAGGTGGTATGGAAGGACTCTAAGGAGCTGGGTGTCGGGGTGGCCACAGATGGGACTACAACCTTTGTGGTGGGCCACTACTCACCAGCAGGCAATATCAGCAATGCTGGCTACTTTGAGAAAAATGTCCTACCACTGGAATGAAGATAATCCAGCAGTGGTGAAGAAGAATTTTAGTTAAATTTAGTTTGATCACTATCTCTGAAAAAGGTGAACCACATATAACCTATGTGCAATAATTATTAGATAAATAATTAAGACACAATAAACAGTCATGGGCAGCTTGTTTTTTCTTAGCATGATTTTCTCAGAAAATATTTATTGATCTTCATGTAATCTTAAAAAGATATTTAGCAAACAACATCTACAGCATGTTACACTGCTAGATTTGTATTAATCAAATTGTTATGAATAATGAAAGTCTCTGGTGGGAAAAGTGTGCAAACCTGAAGATGAGACATTCACATAACAGAACTCTTTTCACCTGCAATATGAACGAAGAAAAAGAGACATCAGCGAACCTCTGTTTAAAAGTTTATAAGATGGTAAAGGATCACAAAAGAAATGTCTTTGTCTTCTATAAGTCTACAATCTTGCAGCTTTTATTTTCCCTGAAGTGGGCATCCAATAGACATCCTATATAGAATAACAAATGACCATTATGTGGAACAATGATGGGCATGATGTGACAACAGAACCCCAGAGTATCAGCTAAAAATCTGCAGGTTCTTTCACTTCTGAGCTCATAAGTGCATCATAAGAATAAACATGGAACAAATGACTGGTGTATGTGGAAGGGAGAAAGGTTGTAGAAGGAAGAAAAAATGCAGATCTCAAAAAAGATGATGATTATTAACTCTCAATGAGTTAATAATCCTGGTAAACATACACAATACTATTTTTCTGGAAAATAAAACGTTGCACATCAACACCAAAAGTGTCATTATGAAGTACGGTGGAGGCAGTAACACTATGTGAGACTTAGGTCTTCCCGGTTCCTTTAAAATATACAGCAGTTTGTCGTGGTATACCAGCATGAGCTAAAAAGAGAATTTGTCATACAACATGATATTGATACAAAAAAAATAAAAAATTTAAGGAATCAGTTTAAATAGAATATATTCTGTATAATGCTTAAGTCAGAATCCTATTGAAAGCCTGTGGTGTAATCTGAAACAGACATTCAAGCAAGACATAACCTTAGATGAAATGAGACAGTTTTTAAACATAAATGGGCTGTAATGCCTATCAATGACTAGGCAGTGTCAGACACGAAATAGCAGCTATAAAATATATATTTTTTTTCTTATAAAGCAGGCTACAGTGAAGCACAGGAAACCAGGATACACACATTTGCATTACAAGCTCCAAAAATTAGTATTGCTAACTCAGAGAAAAGTAGCTGATGGATATTCAAAAACTTGCTAGAACTTTTTGCATATTCATATAATTATCCTGAGTATTTGAATATCAAAACTAGAAACAAAGAAACAAAGGTTGGTAAAGCAGGAAAGAAAGCAAGAATATGTGATTAAAAAGAACACGACCTGGAAAGACATATACCACGTGATCAACTCAAGACAAGACACAGGTGACATGAACTTTCTGAAATTTCCCTTTGCAGTATAAACTCCAAAAATCCAATATTGCTAACTCAGAGGAAAGTATTTAAAGGATGCTTGAAAAGTTGCTAGAACTCATTTTTTGCAGATGATGACATAGACTAATTTGTATATACATATAAGTGCCACAACCATTTGCATTTGGAAAATAGAAACACAGAAACAATAGTCCGTAAAGCAGGCCATAAAAAAGAGCATGTGATTACAAAGAACAAGAACTGGAAATATACAGTATATGACTTATATATGATTAACTCAACATAAGACACAGGTAATATGAACTTAGGAGGACACTGAACCGAAACAATAACTAAAGCACCTCAGTGCTGTTGGCTCTTGAATCTGAATGATCAGAATGCAAGGACACGGGAAGTGGGGGTGCTGAGGGTTCTTTGTTATTAGCATAAGAAAAGCATACATATTAAACAACAGGCTTGTTAAAATATGTTCTCTTTGCATTACAAATTCTAAAAACCAGTGTTGCCAACTCAGAGGAAAGTAGCTATTTTATGCTCAAATAGTTGCATATATGTTACAAAATGTGTTACAAGAAGAACGAGTTTATGAAGACACTTAGAATAGAATGAAATAGAATAAAAATCTGATTTTTAAAAGTTTTATCAGAATAAAAAAATAAAAGATTCTAACTTATTTCTTACAGAAGGAATATGTTTTTGGTATTTAGGTATTTACAAAATATTATAATTTCTATAAAGAATGTAGACAAAAGGAAGCAATGGTAGTGAATAGTCAGGAAATAGACACAATGGAAACAGTTAGGGGTGGAATACCTCACTTTTATTACTTCTATTAGTAAGTATAGCCAAGAAGAAAGTTTAAAATGAACACACTGGCTTTATACACAGTGGTGAGCAAGGTTGGGAAGGTTACTTTAAAAATGTATTCTGTTACAGTTACAAATTACTTCATAAAATGTAGTCAGTAACATAATCCAAGTATCACAATATGAAAGTAATGCAGTCTGATTACTTTTGGATTACTTCAAGGTCACATATGTTAATAAAGTCAAGAGAAAAGCAATATGAACAACATCAGCAACATCACAAAAGCATCTCAGAGAACAATTTTAGAGTTTCAGCTGAAGTTATGATGGAAATGAGAAGTGACAGTGGAGCACATATCTGCAAGGGCAGTGACCAATCGAAAATTTGAAAATTGAAAATATTATTAATTTTCATATTTTTGCAAATGATCTTAGAAGCTTTGTTATACAGTATGTCCCTACTGAACACATTTTAAAAAGTCTGTACCATTTACATGAACATTAGGCTATTTGAAATAGATGTTGATCAAGGCCATGATCTTTCTTCATTTCACCGATCAACCTTGGGGGGTTGGCGGGAGTTCCCCTTGCTGGCTTTGACATTAGGCATTCTGTGTACCGGGAATGGATGGAGTAGGGTGATCATCTTATAACTTAAGATGGCGCATCGACGAAGTGGCGAGTACAGCATTATTAATTAGTAGTGTTGTGGTACTTGGTACCACTGGGGCCCTGTTGATCTTAAAGGAATCCACTATCAACTCCTTTGTCTTGCTGATGTTCAGGAGGAGGTTGTTCTCCTGGCACCAGTTCTCCAGGCATTTAATCTCCTCCAAGTAGGCCTTCTCGTCATTATCAGAGATCAGGCCCACCACAACATCATCAGCAAACTTGACAAACTTGTCATCAGCAAACTTGACAATGGTGGTAGAGTTGGAAGTGGCCACACAGTCATAAGTGTACAGTGAGTACAGCAGGGGGCTCAGGACTCAACCCTGGGGGGCTCCAGTGACGAGGGTGAGGGAGGGTGAGACATGTCTGCCCACCCGTACTGCTTGTGGTCTTCCTGTCAGGAATTTGGAGATCCACTGACATAGGGAGGGGCTAAGTCCCATATCCTCCAACTTGGTGATGAGTTTGGAGGGGATTATAGTGTTAAATGCTGAGCTGTAGTCAACGTAGTAGTTTAAGGATTTCAATATTTACGGATTATCCAAAAAGTAAACCAACATTCAGAAACCAGGTGGGGAAAAAATAAGTACACCCTATAATTCAGTAACATGTAGAACCACTTTACCAACAATAACTTGAAGTAAACATTTTCTGTAGGAGTTTATCATTCTCTTGCATCGTTTTGGAGAAATTTTGGCCCACTCTTTACAACATTGCTTCAGTTCATTGATGTTTGAGGGCATTTGTTTATGCACAGCATCTCAGTGAGGTAGAGGTCTGGACTTTGACTTGGCCATTCCAACACACAATGTGCTTACAGAGGCCTGTAGGGCACATAATGTAGCTCTTGGGGTTTTTTTTGTATTAAAGCATTAAAGGGTTTCTGAATGTTGGTTTACTTTTTGGGGAAAAAAATGTCTACATATTGAAATCTGTTTTTTTTTTTTTTGAGGTTTTTTGTTTGTTTATAGAAATTGGTGAGGACCACATGCACACAGTCACGGGAAAATATGTTTTATATGTTTACTGAAAGTATTAGAATGGCAAGGCCAATTCTTTTGTTTTTGCTATACATTGAAGATGAAAATATGAGATGATAGATCAGAATTTGAGCTTTCGTTTCTTGATATTTGCATCAAGATGTGTTAACCAACTTAGAACATGGCACCTTTTGTTTGAACCCATTTTGGAGCCCCATTTTTCAAGTGATCAAACATATTGGAACACGTGAATGACAGGTGTTTCTTGTTGCCCAGATGTGCCATGATAGAGTGATTGTTTAAACAATTAATAGCTCTGAATCTCTGCTCTTTGTTTGAGCCCTGGGTTTCTGGAGTTTCTCATGTTCTCCCCATGTCTGTGTGGGTTTCCTCTGGATTCCCAAAAACATGCCAATAGGTGGCCTGACAACGCTAAATTGGGTACGTTTACATGCACATCAAATTCCGTTTAAGGTCTATATTCGGAATTTTCCTGTATACAGGGTTGTAGTAAGTATGCCTGAGTTGCCACTCCTAAGTACCTAGCCTACAGCTAAGTATCTGTTAGCACCCACAATTCCTTGCAGACTGAGCATGCGCATATATCTCCTGTCAGTGGATTTTCTGAATAAGGTGTTTACATGCAACAAAATTCTGATTAAAACAGGCATATTCCAGGGGTGGGAATCAGAATTTGGGGAATCAGAATATTGTCTTAATCTGAATCAGGCGAAACTTGTTGTAGAGAAGTGTTTTAGTTCTTATTGTCTTTCTGCATGTGTGAATCTTGAGCAGACCTGATGAAAGTATGCAACTGCAAAAAAAAAGGTTTGATAAGCCTACTGTTTTAACATGATTTTCCAACTTAAATTTCAACTTACATGTCTCCCAGCAGGCTTTTATATAAATGTAATGCCAATTGCAATATCTGTTATGCGTTTTAATTTGATTAATTATTATAGGTCCAGAGCGGCATGGTGGCGGTGCTCAATCCTGAGCTCAGGTTACTGTCTGTATGGAGTTTTGCATGACCTCCCTGCCAGCAGAGGACCTCCTCCCTCAAGTATTGAAGTATGAAAACAATAAACTATGAATTTCTTGTTTGCTCACTATATAAGGACAACTCACATTCATGCACATTGTGAAGTTTTGCATCAATTTCTGTGTGTTTTTAGCGTTATCTATAGTCATTTGCTTATCACATATATTAACCCTTATTTTATTCTCTCTTGGATTTGTCATTTGTGTTTTTGCATCTATCTGTTTGACCATTGCCTATTTTATGACTGTGATTTTGGATCGTGGACTTTCCTAGACTCATACACGTCCTGTCTGTCACGCTCCCTGTGTCTGTGTAGGTTTCCTCTGGGTGCTCCTGTTTCCTCCCACCCCCAAAACACATGCCAGTAGATGGATTGGTTATGTTAAATTGCCTCTAGGTGTGAATAAGTGTGTGTGTGTGTGTGTGTGTGTGTGTGTGTGTGTGTGTGTGTGTGTATGGTAAGCTCTCCATTCAAATAGAGCTCTCTGCTTCAAAATCTAAA
Source organism: Pangasianodon gigas (assembly GCA_022758105.1). Taxonomy (NCBI): domain Eukaryota; kingdom Metazoa; phylum Chordata; class Actinopteri; order Siluriformes; family Pangasiidae; genus Pangasianodon; species Pangasianodon gigas. The sequence continues at coordinate 9,448,900 of CM040480.1, forward strand.
AATAATGAGAATATCAGCCTGTTTAATCTGATATTTCCATGTTATTGTCAGAACTGTCCAGTTTCTCCCCAAAGACATTGTTCAGAATATAGAGTACAATAGTTTTCAAATTCAAACATTAAAGTATATTTGGTCTATCCCCTGTATGTTATTTGAGCACTAACACCACACCAGTAGGTGGTGGTAAAGCATCAGGGTTCACCAAGGTTTCCACAACAATAAAATGGAAAGACTTAAAATGTTAACACAAAAGCTAATTTTATTGATTTAACACAAATACTTTCAGTGTTTGAGCATTTGAATGTTATCACAAAAAATATTACATTTCTATGCATCTCGATCCCAAAAGCCAACAAAGAAAAAACACCATGAACCTGAACTACAGCAACTAAATTAGGAAATGCTATGGGAGTCTTCACGGAATAAGTGATCTATGGTAGAGTGTTTTGTTTTTTAAATGGTTCTTTTCTTTAGCGCCGTCCAAGCTCAGCTGCCATTCAGAGTAAAAATGAGTGTAGTTAGTACATGTATATTGTAGAAACCATTTGTAAAAGAGTTGAAAAAGATGTTTTAATTAATTTACATGTAGAATGTTCTTTTGTGGTGTTTGAGGTCATTCTTGTTGCAATTTGTGTTATGTAATACTGTGTTGTGTAATATTATTGCATTGTAATAACACACTATATGGCCAAAAGTTTGTCGACACCTGACCATTACACCTATATGTGCTTGTTGAACATCTCATTCCAGATGTAGTCCCCCTTTTGCTGTTATAATAACCTCCACTCATCTGGGAAGGCTTTTCACTAGATTTTGGAGTGTGTCTGTGGGGATTTACCCATTCACGTTGGGTGAGGAGGTCTGGAGTGCAGACACTGTTCCAGTTCATCCAAAAGGTGTTCAGTGGGGTTGAGGTCAGGGCTCTGTGCAGGCCGCTTGAGTTCTTCTACACCAACCTTGGCAAACCACGTCTTCATGGACCTTGTGCTGGAATAGGTTTGGGCTCCTTAGTTCCAGTGAAGGGAAACTGTAATGTTACAGAATACAAAAACATTCTAGACAATTGTGTGCTTCCAACTGTGTGGTAACAGTTTAGGGAAGATCCACATATGGGTGTGACGGTCAGGTGTCCACATACATTTGGCCATTTGTTGATTCAGGTCAATTCAATTCAATTCAATTTTATTTGTATAGCGCTTTTAACAATGGACATTGTCACAAAGCAGCTTTACAGAAATATATAAATTCAAGATATACATTTTATATGTATAAATTTATCCGTAATGAGCAAGCCAGAAGCAATAGTGGCAAGGAAAAACTCCCTGAGACAATATAAGGAAGAAACCTTGAGAGGAACCAGATTCAGAAGGGAACCCATCTTCATCTGGGTGACACCAGATAGTGCAATTATAAATATTTTTATATTAAATATAAATATTTATATATTATAAATAATTCCCTTCTAAAACTGTGTATTACATGGTCAAAAGGTGCAGTTGTGTAACCAGGAAATTCATTATAGTTTTAACATGAAGTCTATTTTGTTGAAGTTATCAACTGCTCACTGATGGAGACTTGAGTGCAAAACTGTTCATGGCAATTGCAGTCCTAAAGCTACCATAACAATTGTAGTCCTAAGCCATAGTAGCAAAACTATTCCTATCAGTTGCAGTCCAAAGCCATCTTCATGGTTTCTAAGTGGTACCATCCACAGTAATCTCATGTATCTTTATTATCAGTTTTGGTATAGTTTAGATTAACTAATGATTCATAAGTGTGGGTTGGTTTACCAATGGATTACACATATAAAGCCCTAAACAAATTTTGCAACAGTTGAGATTAAGGTTAGACACTGTTAAAAAGTTTGTACATGAATTCATGTGTAATTCATTCATAAATTTAATTTAGTGTATGGGGATACCTAATCATACTGAATGTAATTTAAGCACTCAGGAGAAAAGAAGTAAATGAGGAATAGAAATAAATGTTTCTGCAAACAATATTTGTTAACTTGCACAGGAAATTGAGATATTTATTGATATATTACAAATCATTACAGCTTTCACGTTTGTTTAGGTACTGCTTAAAAAAAAAAAAAAAAAAGGTCCACGAGAGCCACGAGAGTATAGAAAACCAGGAGTCCATTCTAGAAAGAAGGCTTGAAAAAGTGTAAATTCTTCTAAAAAAAAATCCATATCTATATCTAAAAATCTGTATCTAAAAATTACAATTACACAAACCCAGATTATGATTATGTGGGATTGTGCATGACAAACTCTAAAAGCTTTTATTAGTTGAATGCTGAAAATGTGATAAATTAGACAATCAATAAGACAAGCCATGTGCACAATGGGCCTCATTTATCAAGCTGGATATGAAGCGATTTATTTGTAAATCATTCGAATGCGCATTTACACAAGAAATTTAATATTCATGAAAATCTTGCAAGCTCTGAAAAACTTTTGTATTCTACTAATCGTTCAATTATGACAAAAGAAAGTGTGTTTTATAAACGAAGAATGAGCAAGTTTGCCTGTGCACAGCCATAAGCCTTAAACAAATGCCTCACCTGATGGAAGATTTAACGCTCGCTTATAATTATTAATGCTATACAGTAAGTCATTGTATACTTTTATTGGCATAAAAGTGAGTCAAAATAACTTCCACTTCAGTTTTTCAGGCTTTACCCTTATTGATCATTTCGTGCTCATTTAACTTTTATGGAGTTTTGTGGGCATCATTACATGCATTGTTGGGAACACGCTTTGCACTTTATGGGTTATCAACATACGTGCACAATATGAATAAAATCAGCCTTTCCGAAACTTTCAGGACAAAGAAGGGTAATGTATGAGATTTTGGAATTTTGCTGCATTTCCTTGTGTTAAGTCAGATGTATCAGAGGTTTTCTTGGCAACAAAATAAAATACTAAACAAATCAAACAGGAATGCAGAAGTTTGATTTGCGTAATAGTTATTCTGATCAATCTAATCTAATCTGTGACAAGCACTCAAAAAGGCCTACTAGTAGGTTGAGCAATGCTAGGGGGAAAAAGGTGATCTCATTATTATCTGCATTGTTTCACCTCAACAGCAATGAGATCAAATGGAAAGAAAATGGAGATTTCTGTTTAGGTTTCCTGTTTCTTAGGTTTTCTTTCTGTTACAAAAGACCCCATAAATGTCACATATGCCTGCTCTTGAGATTCAGTAGAAATCTCATTTAAATATATTACCAAGTTTGCTTAAACGAGTTTATTGCAAGCAGACTAATAAATACTTGATATGTACATTATACTTTTGATATACTATCATAAATATATTTGAAGAGAAATAGATTAGTACTATGGTTCTTAAAGTGGGTGAATGAAAACCTGCAGAATTTGGTAAAGAAAAAATAAATAAAGTCACTGCTGAACCCCCAAGACCAGGGTCTCCACAGTTTTCCTTTTCTCCTTTTATTGTCATTGTTGTTTTGATAAACTATTGATGACAATTTTTCAAAGTGATACAATGATATAAGTTGACCACAAGTATTTATATTTGCTTTCCCGCAGATTCCTTGACCACTTGTCCAGCCTGCTGTTGTATAGTGGGGTGTTGACTGTATTCTAAAACAGAGAGTTGTATGAGGTTGTAGATGTCTGGCAGTCAGAGCTACCCATACTAACGTTAGCGCCAGCATTGTGTATAGTCTGCTGAGACACGGGTAGCTTCATTTCATTTTTCCCTCTTAACATTCAGAAAATTACACTCAATAACTGCTTCTCTGCGCTGTAACCTATCGCATTCCTGCATTCCTTTCTGCTAATGATCACTCAAGGAAAAAGGGTTGCATGCAAAGTAGGAGGTATAGAAATGATGTGACTGGCTTCTCACTGGTTATTCAGGAGCAGACTATGGCCCAGCTCATCAGGTAATCATCCATGCAGCACTGGGTGGACACTCCATTCAATTCAATTCAATTCAATTTTATTTGTATAGCGCTTTTAACAATGGACATTGTCACAAAGCAGCTTTACAGAAATAAATGGATTCACAAAAATATATTGTAAATATTTGAATTTATCACTGTGAATTTATCCCTAATGAGCAAGCCAGTGGCGACGGTGGCAAGGAAAAACTCCCTGAGATGATATGAGGAAGA
>CM040480.1:9453146-9474819 GCA_022758105.1 Pangasianodon gigas
GCTTCAAAAGAAAGACTAGAGTCGATAATCACACCAAGGTCTTTTACTGCTGCAGATGATGAAACAGAAAGGCCATCCAGAGTTATTATGTAATCAGAAAGCTTACTTCTAACTGCATGTGGTCCTAGTACAAGTACTTCTGTCTTGTCAGAATTAAGTAAGAGAAAGTTAATAAGCATCCAGTTTCTAATGTCTTTTAAACATTCCTCAACTTTATTAAGCTGGTGTCTAACATCTGGCTTTGCTGAAACATACAACTGTGTATCATCAGCGTAACAGTGGAAGCTAATACCATGTTTACGGATAATTTTGCCCAGAGGTAGCATATATAGAGAAAAGAGCAGTGGGCCTAAAACAGAGCCTTGCGGGACACCACACTTTACCTTAGTATGAGAAGAGAAGTCACCATTTACGTTTACAAACTAATAACGATCAGTCAAATAAGACCTGAGCGAGGAAAGGGCTGTTCCCTTAATGCCTACTACATTTTCTAGTCTATTGAGGAGAATAGCATGATCAATGTGGTTCAAGGTTCAATGTGGTTCAAGGTTCAAGGTTCAGTGTGTTCTGAGATGCTTTTCTGTTCACCATGGTTGTAAAGTGTTGTTACTGAAGTTACTCTAACCTCTCTCATCAACAAGACCTTTACTCCTCAGAACTAACGTTCACTGGCGTTTTTTGTTTTTGGCACCATTCTATGTAAACTCCAGAGACTGTTTTGCATGAAAATCCCAGGTGATCAGCATTTTCTGAAATACTCAAACCAGCCCATGCGGCCCCAATAACCATGGTCAAAGTCACTGAAATCCCACCTTTTCTCCATTCTGATTTTTGATGTGAACTGAAGCTCTTGACCTGTGTCTGCCTGATTAATTTCTTCTTTTATTATGCTGCCAAATGTTTGGCTGATTGGACATTTGCATGAATAAACATGGACAACAGGTGTTTCTATAAAAGTGGTCAGTGCCTAATGTTTGTTGAAGAGGGCAGATTGCGCTTTTCTTTTGCACCCTGTCTGGCTGGTAGCTGTCATATGATAGGGGAGAGCTGACTGGTAGGAGGGAATTGGCAGGTGACCAAATTAGGTAGAATATAAGGAAAAATCAAACAAAAGAGGTGAGTGCGTATTTATTTATTTATTTATTTATTTATGATATGACTTAAAAGTTTCACTTTTAATCAAGCACCCCTGCACACCAGATATGGATAAGAGAAAGACCAAGTGGGAATGAAGAACTGAAATGGCATGGTGTCCTGTTACGCAGCCTATTTGGGCCATTGTTTTTTCAAATGGGAAATCTGAGCTGAGCTTATCTGGTGCTCTCTCTCTATGCCCTTATTTTTGAATACACACCCTGAAGAGCGTGAAGGCCAAGCAGTGTGTGCCCTGTATCTCTGGCTTTGATATATATCTCAACAACAAAATACTTTGGCTACCAAGAGATAAGTGCAACAGGATGTCACCTTGTTGTAAAGAGCTGATCTCAAAGCTGAGTGACAGAGAAAAAAAACACTTATTTAAAAAGGGGAAGAGAAAAACTAGTTCTCTTTCATAAGCAATTTTTTTTATTTAGATATTCTAATTTACTATTTGTAAAAGGACAGTGTAACTTTTTGTCCAAATGTACAGTATATGGCCAAAAGTTTGTGGACACCAGACCATCGTACCCATACAGTATGTCCTTTTTTAACTTCCCATTCCAGGATTTCCAAGATATTCTATACAATTGTGTGCTTCCAACATTGTGGCAACAGTTTGGGGAAGAACCACATGTGTTTGTGATGGTCAGGGTTAGGGGTAGGGTAACTCTAACCCTTTCCACACACATATGTACACATACTTACACAGAAACCACTCCAATGCTGCAAATAAAAGCCTCCAGGTGTTTTTTTTTTTTTTTTTTTGCAAATCACCCTTAAATCTGGTCTAACACACAATCCTGGGGTGCATGACTTATGGTAGTTCTGGATGCAACATAAAAGAATCACAAATTTTATCAGGTTATCACTAAAATGCTTTCTAGTTTCAGATTTTCAGGTTCAGTAGATGATAGCTAAAATAGAAAACATTTCTATCAGAAGTCACCCTGTTTAAATATTGTTTGACTTCCACACACATTCAACAACATACCCACAAAGTCATAGCTTATTTTCCTATATGCTCTTGCTACTCTAATGGGAACTGTGTGCCTCAGGTTTCTATAGCAGTGGCAGGGCACGTTTCCATAGAGCTGTTTTGTTGTCTCAATGGTGGAAGGGAATTTTGTTCCAGTCGGGTTAGCTTTCCTCCCAGGGCTCAGCAGTAACAGCCAGGCAATGACAGCAGGGTCAGGCTTTATCCAGCAGCCCTGCCAAATGAGCTCGGCACCACTATGTGTGACAAAAATAAGTTCTATGGACCTAAGGACCACATTTCTTTTGCCTCAGATCTGAATTATATTCCTTACAGGAAACTGGTTAAAACTGGTTAAATACCCTATTTGCAAAACATGTACATTGATGGTGAATTAAATAAATCAATTAATAATCTATTTTAGAACATAAACTAATCCAAACTCTTTGTCACAATGGTAGCCCCCAGTGCTAAACCATCCAGGCCATCACATTCAGGACTACTTGTTAATCTATGGTCTCAGGATGATCACTATTGATGATAATAATGACATGAATTAGGCTTATCATACTCATCACTCATGAGGGAACAAAGGTTTAAACACATGGCTACTGATTTCCTGATAACAAAGCAATGGGCCTTTATACCCTCAGCCACAGGCATGAGGTGGATTACAGCTTGGCAGTTGGCATTCAAATTCTGCACCTTGAATATTCAAAGTGTGGGTTAGCCATCTTTTATTGGATGCCAAGTACTGGGCTGTGTGGGGGAGAGAGTTTTGGAGTAGGGTTTGGGTTTAGAGTAGACGTGTAAGGCAATACACAGCTCTACATTCATAATTGAACGTTCATTGAGAAACAGTTTTGCAGCTGCTCCCTTGTCACACAATTATTTTGTTCAGATGCTCTTAGTCCTAAGGGAATTTCTGTCTATTTACACACCAGTACGCCAAGCTCTGAGACTTTTGATCTGCTTATAAAACAGTAGTTAATTTGGACCACAAAGCTATTTTAAACTATTTTTGTTCTAATAACACTATATTAACAGGATAAAGCATTTACTGAATGCATTGAATAAATGAATATGAAGCTATTTAGGATCTGGGCTAACTGTGTGCTGGAGCTAAAACATACTCCTGTGTGAAGACAAGTAGAATAGTGGATCATTGTGGGGAAAAATTTAATTAAAAACAAATGTGACAATAAACATTAGAGCTTATTGTAAAAAGCTGGTGCATCCGCATGATTTTCTTCACTCAAGAAGACAAAGAGGTTTTCGCCTTTGTGGTTTATGTGATATAAACACATTGTGTGCTCCTGTTGCTAATTTTGCTCCATGTATTCCAGTATAATATAGGCTTAATAATATTCAAATACATTAAATATAATACCTTTTATGAAAAATAAAATTATATAATGCAGCCCTTATCTACAATGCTATGCAGAACTATTATTTTACAAGTGGTGTACCTTTGGTATGATCTAATTCCTTTTAATTGAGAATCATTTTAATCTTCACCTATTAACACTGACTTTTGCTCTCATTGTTGTTATCAACACTGCCCATTCTGAAATGTGAATCTGATCCTGTGTAACAAGTAAGATGCTAGGCTACTTGAGCAGAGTTTTTGCTAGATACTTTCTAGTGAAAGTAGTTATTTGGATTTTTTTTTTTACTTTTACTTTTACTTTTTTTAAATACTAGTACTTATACTTGAGTAAGGTTTGTCTACTCTGCACATAGTTATCTCCTTTAAATATTATGGACAGTACTTGGCCATGGCCCCAAAATATGCATCTTCATTTATTTTGCAGTCACTAGAGTTGGTAAATGTTCAAAGATCCATATTGCCTGTGTATTTAATTACATTAACAGCCCCTGCTTTGCCAACTGATATTATCCTGCAGTTCTTAATCCTACCCTGCTTTGTGCTAGCTCAGCTCACACCTGCATAAGCATGAATGCAACAGCCTTCCTGCTGCTTTAAGCAACCTGTTGTCACATATGCATAATGCATCAATGACTTGTCCTTTGGAAACACATGATTCTCCCTAACAGTACAAGTAACTACGAAAACAAGACTGGGAGTGATGTGATCAGTGATTACTGTTATTACCCCAAAGTTGATGCTTTTCCAATAAGATGTCCCAAAGTATTTTATTCCTCTTACACTACAGCAATTTGCCAATGTTTCTTTTAAAGAATGATGTCATATTTGTTTTATCTGATTTCACTTACATTTTATGTGGTTAAACATCAATGAAACAAGTTAATATGTGTTATCACTTAAGTTATAAGGAGGTTATTTCAACACTAAGCTCAGCTTGGAAAATGGACATAGATAAATATCTTATCAATATGTCAAAAGAAGTCCCTTAAGATTCTGAATCAAATAAAGGGCCTCATTAAATCTCATATATGTGCCATTCATACTCCTCTTTTCCATAATCAGTTGTTTCTGCCTTCAGTGCCAGACAAGGTGTTTTCTCTTGGGCTGACCAACAACTACATTGTATTGGAGATTTACCTCATTTACCCAACTGATAGATAAATTTGATTGAATATTTTTTCATTATCTGCAATTCAGACACTGTGATCAAATGAATATTCCAAATTACATGTCTAAACCAGAAAATAGATGAATTTTAAAAAAAATTTCCTCACCGATCCATTTTCCCTGCATTTAATATTGATTTGTCTCACTCTTATCTATACCCCACAATGCTGACTATAGAGAGGTATGGCTGTGAAGACGTGTCAGACGTCTTTGTCAGACGTGGTTTGGGAGGAGAAACTATATAGGATATACTTAAAGTATAGATTGATACAATTCAATAGATTGCTACAAAGAATTCTTCATAGGGTCCGCCATTTAAAAACTAAGCTAAATTTGTGGTTCTGTATATCCATTTTCCAACAAGTGTAAAAAGGCTGAGAAAGTAGGGCTGCTGTCCTTGTTTTTGATTTATTATTTGTTCTCTTGTTATTGATAAAAAGCCTTAAATAAAATATTTTAAACAATATCTTGTCAATATCAAAAGTCTGTCATTTCTTTTTGATTGGCATTGTACTATGCTGTTAAATAAAGACATGTTAAAAACTTTTCTGTGTTTCTGAGAACATTTCATGATTTTTATATGGAGGCGATGAAGGTCTCAGTGTGGAGGCAGAAATAGTTTAGTAGAAAGCCCTACTCTTCAAAAAAAGTAAGCTGTAAATCTTTAACCTGTAAAATATTTTTGCTGTGACTTTGTGCCAGTAGGCTACCTGAAACATAATAGAAATGTAGTATATTTTCATGGATAAATGTAATGCAGTCTGTGTTTTAAGGGTTTTAAGGGTGGGCTGGAACAGAAAGTGCTGTAAATGGGAGGAAGGCAGGGTGATTTTGAGGGCCTTAAGTAGGTGGTGGGCTCAAGTGGACCCTGAGGAACAAAAAGTGTCCAGGACAAGAAAAATTGTCCTGGGTGGAGGGCATTGATCTGGTGGGGCACAAATTTTTTACTGGGCTGGAGTGTGACATCATATTCGAGGTCAGGAAAAAGACTCAAGCTTGAATCACTTATCAATAGAAGCTTTAAAGGAATAAATGAATGACACAGTGCTTTTTAAACATTTCAGCAGCCAGTTCTCAGTGTGAACCTGGATTTGATGTAACAACCCTACCACACACTGAGCAAGTCCAAACACGTCCTCTCTTTACTATTAACAATAAAAATGCTAGTTTAGCATTACCTGATATCCGTAATAATCGTCGGTTTACTGTAAAGGAGTATCTAGTTACCAGAAACACAAAAGGGTTTCTATGGGAGCTCAGGACGCTGTAACCCTTGGAGACTAGTGATGTGTCGTTCGTGAATGTTCGTGATGTGTCGACTCTCAGTGTTCACATAAAAGAATCATCTTAAAGAGCCGACTCCTTCGAGTCGTTTGTCTGTTTGTTTAATTTGTTTTATTTATTTTATTTATTTATTGGATGTAGGCAATGTAACTGCTTAAATACCTCTATGGAAATGTCTTTTCCTCATCTGAGCTGTTTGTTTGTATGAATGGTGAGGAGTGTGTTTGACTCAGCTGTGTGTATGAGGGAAGTTAATGGAGGTATCAGAATAAATGGAAATACATCTTCATACTGAAGCACAGATCAAACAGAGCACAATAACAGTGCAGGGATGCTTACTGTTTTTATGGATGTACATTTGTAGTCCCTTGCTGATTTAGGCTAACAATTATCTAAATGCGTTGTTTGTAATATAATGTAAAGTTTTTTTTTAATTAGAGGGTGGAGTAAGATTTCATTAAACAATGTCAGCCATAGCTGGACAAAGAAGAACCATCACAAATATCGAAAAATGGCAATGAGTCATTTGGGAGTCAAAGAGTCGGCTCTTATTGGTGAGCTGAGTTGAGTCTGATCTGACTCACAAAAGCGAGTCGGAATTCCCATCACTATTGGAGACAGAACACAATTTCTGGTGGCCAATCAAAGTCTGTGATACAACATACTTATTTTTGAGACCCAATAGAAGTCCGTTAAATAATGATTGACGTTTTGTTTAGCCACTGGCGTTCGAACAGGTTTATACTGGCGTCGTTTAAAACCGCGTAACGGTTGCTGCTTGTCAGAATTTCGCTGGTGTCGAGAAGGACGCGAGTGTGTTTGAGGCAATTTGAGTTCACGGTTTCTGCTTAGTAACCGCTTCTCAAAATGAGGGAAATTGTTCACCTGCAAGCTGGTCAGTGTGGGAATCAAATTGGTGCAAAGGTAAAGTTTAAAGCGTGAATATTACACAATTGTTGTCGTTTTGCTTCATTAGTTGGTTAACTTGGAAAGAAGTGGTCGTTGGGTTACTTAGCAACAAGGAGTGCTAGAGAGCGACAGTTGACCATAGCTTAACTATTTAAGCTAATTTTCTCTTGTTTAAAATGTTTTGTTTGCCGTAACTCGACAAGTTAGCTACGACGCAACTGATTATTTCAGTTTTAAAGTCGCAAATAGTTTGTTTTATTTTATTTGAAATTGACAGGTGCCAGTGGCTTGACTGCGCTGCTCAGACTAGCTTGCTAACGTTACAAAGACACTCTAGTAATTGTTGGCTATAATAACGGTGTGGTTTTGGGATTTGATGCTGTTTTAGTTTTGGGAGGTGATCAGTGATGAACACGGAATCGACCCGACCGGCACCTACCACGGTGACAGCGACCTGCAGCTTGAGCGGATTAACGTGTATTACAACGAAGCCTCTGGTAAATCCGCCTATTCATAGCGTCACCTTTTGTCAAATAAGGTAATGGTGTAATTGCCCACCTTGAATGACTGTAGTGAAAGTGTGTACTGTGGTGCTGCAGGTGGAAAGTATGTTCCCCGGGCTGTGCTCGTGGACTTGGAGCCTGGGACCATGGACTCTGTAAGATCTGGTCCTTTTGGCCAAGTGTTCAGACCAGACAACTTCGTCTTTGGTGGGTGAAATTTAAATATTTCATTTTATTTTTAATGATTGTCAGGCAGCCTGAAAGCAAAATTGAACCTTGATCCTTGTTTGCTCATCTCCTTTGTCACACTGCATGATACAGTTGTACTAATCACTTAAATTATTTTTTTTTAGCAGTGATTTTTTTTTTTTTTTCCCCTCTGAATTTTGGCTACATCACTGAGGTGGGATTTAAAAAAAAAAAAAAAAAAAAAAATGAATCAGTGATGTAGCCAAAATTCAGAGGACATGTCACAAGATGCCCAGTTTCTGTAAGCCAGTCAAATTCTGATGGCTAATTTCCAAATGAGTGGATGGATGGATACAGGTATAAAATAATTTTTTTTTAATTTTTTTTGTATTTGGACCACATGGTGAGTGTTATGCTCATAAACAATGACAAAAGAGCGGATGAATGCAGGCAGAGGGCCCAGTTTGACCAATATAATGCATACCTGGAGAAATAAGGGAAAGAAATGCAAGGTGACAGCAAGAAAACACTTGAATATATCAGACTTCTAAAATTTTAAATATGTGGGTCACAACCAAAGTATATAACTTACTCAGATTCTTAAGGTTTGTCTAGAAAGTTCCAAAAAGTACATTCAAAGATCTACATATTTTCTTTTATTAATGAAGGTATAGAACTTCAGTTTCTTGGCCAGTAATGCATGTATTAAGAAAATATTTCTATGTAGATAATTTCAGTGGTTTAAAATGACATGTTTGGTACATTTAACTTATAATTTAGCTTTATTGTCCTGTTTTTCACAGGGCAGAGTGGGGCTGGAAACAATTGGGCCAAAGGCCATTATACTGAAGGTGCTGAGCTGGTGGACTCGGTGCTGGATGTTGTGCGTAAGGAGGCCGAGAGCTGTGACTGCCTACAGGGCTTCCAGCTCACTCACTCCCTGGGCGGGGGCACTGGCTCGGGCATGGGCACGCTGCTCATCAGCAAGATCCGCGAGGAGTATCCCGACCGCATCATGAACACGTTCAGCGTTGTGCCGTCTCCTAAAGTGTCTGACACTGTGGTGGAGCCCTACAACGCCACTCTGTCTGTGCACCAACTGGTGGAGAACACTGATGAGACTTACTGCATTGACAATGAAGCACTTTATGATATCTGTTTCCGCACCTTAAAGCTCACAACTCCCACTTATGGTGACCTGAACCATCTTGTCTCTGCCACCATGAGTGGTGTGACCACCTGCCTCCGTTTTCCTGGGCAGCTCAACGCTGACCTGCGAAAACTGGCTGTCAATATGGTGCCCTTCCCTCGGCTGCACTTCTTTATGCCTGGGTTTGCCCCACTCACCAGCAGGGGGAGCCAGCAGTACCGTGCACTCACCGTGCCTGAATTAACACAGCAGATGTTTGATGCCAAGAATATGATGGCGGCGTGTGACCCGCGCCATGGCCGCTACCTGACTGTGGCTGCTGTCTTCCGGGGCCGTATGTCTATGAAGGAGGTGGATGAGCAGATGCTCAATGTGCAGAACAAAAACAGCAGCTATTTTGTAGAGTGGATCCCCAACAATGTCAAAACAGCTGTATGTGACATCCCACCAAGAGGGCTTAAGATGGCTGCCACCTTCATTGGCAACAGCACAGCCATCCAGGAGCTGTTCAAGCGCATCTCTGAGCAGTTCACAGCCATGTTCAGGAGAAAGGCCTTCCTGCATTGGTACACAGGAGAAGGAATGGATGAGATGGAGTTCACTGAGGCAGAGAGCAACATGAATGACCTTGTGTCTGAGTACCAGCAGTACCAGGATGCCACAGCCGAAGAGGAGGGCGAGTTTGAGGAAGAGGCAGAAGAGGAGTTAGCATAAAGATCTGTTAATCTTTCACATGTTCATATTTTCACAATTTCCATGTCTTTCTGTTCCTTGGCATCTAGTTAAAAAAAGTTAACAGTTAACGACTCCGACTTTGTACTTTCAAACTTTCTAATAAATGTTTAACTTTGGCACCTTGGCTCGCTCTTTGCTCATTTCTGCCTAACTAAATCACTTAGCAATTTAGAGTCCAATGTCTTTAGTTCTCGCATAGCTGCACAGAATTATGAATGTTATTTCAAACATTTTTCTGCCTCTACTAAACTGTAACCCCAGATATGATTTTACATGAAGCAAAAAGATTCTCAAATAAAATTTCGTTGTGAAATTGGGTTTTAAACCTAAATGAGATGTTGATTTCTTGTAGAACTGGTGGCTGCTTAATTGAACAATGAAAATCTATGTGGATACAGCATGAAGCTTCATCAGCTATACATAAACTTTATTTCCCATAATTTTACATAAATGTGAAGTCATGGGCTGCCATCATGTGTAGAGAAATTGAGTTCAATCTATCTATTTTATTTATATTTATATAACTTTAATTTGACCTTAATATCATTAAATAAAAATAAATGCTCATGTTATAATGATTACCTGTGATGGTTCTATACATTAGACATATGACTGAGTGAGCAATAATATAACAACCTTTTTTTTTTTTTTTTTTAAATTAATTCAAAGAATATTAATGTTCAAATACTTTAGCAGGCAGGATGCAGGACAGAAAGAACAGTTAATCCAACTTTTCAATGTCTGTGATACCATTAAATGTAGCCTACAAATTGTAAACACATGAATAAAAAAAATCAGTGAATATCTGTTCAAAAATGCTCTGGACCCAACACCTAAAAGTACATACTACAGTACTAACTAGTATTTAAAAACAGTATATCAAATACAGTATAGCATAATATTTCAGAATTATTTAGTAAGTTAGTAGGCACATTAGGTATTTTCCTCCAGCAGATGGGGCTATTGTTTTAATCTTGTTCTACTACCTGAGCATTTTATAGGGTCTAAAAATTTTCTGTTAAAAAAATCCATTACTAAGAATTTATTTTATTTAATCACATTTGAAAACTAGACAAAGAATAATGATGAAATTTAAGCCAAGGAAAATTGTTTATTTTAAGTGTGCTTTTATCGCCTGAAAGAACAGAAATAACAGTAATGTGTAACAGAGTCATAATTTCCTGTAGTCATTAAGAGACATTAAATCAATGTCATAATTTGATATGTGGATATATTTCAATTTCATATGATGATTTCTTAAGGAAAAATTCTCAGATTGCAATAATGAATTCTTCATCAGAAAGTATGAACTTTTTTTTTTTTTTTTTTTTTTTTTTGATAGCCACTATCGGTCACAGGGGTGAGAAATGTTACAGGGACAGAAAACCACAAAAATGGACAAACTTTTTCATTTAATATATTTGAAAATAGAGAACAAAATTACTCTAAATTTTTCCATAGTGATTTTACTTAAGAGAGAGATTGAGCATTGTAGTAACTCTAGGGGGACCCCCAACATCATGGGGCACAAATGGATTATTTATCCCATGAGTTCCCTTTTGAGTCTGGTTCCTCTGAAGGTTTCTTCCTCATTTCGTGTCAGGTAGTTTTTCTTTGCCACCATCACCTCTGGCTTGCTCATTAGGGATAAATCTATCAATTTAAAATGTATATCTGGAATTTATATTTTTCTGTAAAGCTGCTGTGTGACAAAGTTCATTGTTAAAAGTGCTATACAAATAAAATGAATTGAATTGAACTCTACCCATTACTCTACCCTTAGTTAGAAATTACAGTTTATTCATTTGGTTTTTTTTTTTTTCAGAATAGTGTAATTTTGTATACAATCAAAGATTATTAAATGGGTATTGAAAGTACACTACATCATCTAGGTCCTTTAACTAAAGATAAAAAATATGCATTCTTGTGAACCAGCCCAGTGACAAGAGCTTGTACAGTGGAAAATAAACAAACAAACAAATAAACAACAACAACAACAACAAAACAGTTTAGTACCGGGTTCCTGAGAATGTAGTTTCTTTACTGTTGTACTAGGTGTGGAAGAAAAGTGTAGTAAAGGTTTAAAAAGAAACCGATTGAAAGTGGAGAAGAAGACAAATAATTACATGAGAAGCAATTTCAATGCAACAAGGATTGCCTTAATTAAACGACGCCGCAATCTGGCCCAATTTCATGGAACATTGAGGTAGCTCTGTATAGAATCGCTATTAAACTGCGGTGGAGCAGAGGGAAGGAAAGAACATTAATTGAATCAGCTAGCTGTGCTGTGAACTGAGGATGGCAGACGAAGGCCTCATTGAGTGAGTGATGGCATTTTGGGTTACATGCAGCTTTTAGGCTCAACTCACAGCATCAGTGTTGCCATTTTCAAATTCAGATGCCATTTCATTTTTTTCTGCAATAATGCTGCTATGTGATCCATTCTAATTGAGTCCATGGAGTAAATGCAACTTGCATATTTCTTCCATGCAACCATTACTGGGGTTCATATTAAATGAATTGGTTTTTTTTCCCCAGCCTAATTTCTATCCACATCTGTTGCATATTTGCAGCAGACAATAATTTTGATTTGCTTTCAATAATAATGAGAAATAAAACTGAAAACCTGTTTACACTTTATAATAGATGTCTATAGGCAGCTGTTGGGGCTGTCAGTAAAAGGTGAAACATTTTTTGTTATGCCTTCATGAATTCCTCAGTCAAAGATATTTGGAAATTAATCTCGAAATATTTTTCAGAGATGTGAGTAGTTCAGGGGGAAGAATTTGCAGTTGTGAGCAACATAGTTACTGTGCCTTTTAGAAACCTTTTAGAAATCCCTTATAACCAGAATTACCTTTTATTCTACTGATGGAAAGTTGGATGCTAGCTTGAGAGCTATGGTGAGACATTCTCTCATGTCTGTCTCATTCTAAGATGCTTATTATTCAAGTGTTGTTAATGTAATTTTTAATTTGTGTTACATAGTCACATATGTTTATTGACAGAATGCAGCAACTGCCCTTAGAGTTTCAGTATGAGTAAACCGGTTTTCCATTATATTATCAGCACTGTGAAATGTGTTACAATTCTTGTCTGTGGTAGTTGCACATACACCACAGATATGGTGGATAGAGATAAAATAAAATAAAAATAAATACTGTATTTTAAATAATGAGTATCCCTTTAACTTCACTATATCTTCCAATTATACCAGTTATAAAAATACCAATTATAAAGACCAGCATAGTGTTACTAATGTATATTATTATTCATTTTGTTCAGTTTCTGTAACTTGGTTCAACAAATGTTACTATGTTGATTTGTGACAGATTGGGCATGTTAAGATGAAGTGTGTTAGTACTGGTATTTGGCTTTTACTGAATTTTCACATTTACACACATACTGAATTTTCACACAATATAGCAAACATACATCAATTATCGCCACAGACTTTAAAATAAAGCTCTATACTTATTAATCTGCAAACAATGAAATGAAAAATCATGATCCTTCTAGTTTGCTTTTGCAGGATGTTGTTCAAATTCAATGTGAGGGCAACATTAAGGTATGCGTCATAAATAAAGTGTTATTCTTTTTAATTGCGTTGTCTGCTTTATATACCTCATCCATATGGCAGTGCAACATAAAACACCCAACCTTGGTGTTAGCACAGCAATGTACCCAGTGTTGATGAGGCATGCTAAACAGATGATGGATTGCTCTTTGAGAGCCAAAGCTACTTCAGTGTCACTGAAACTGAAGAGAGAAAGATAAAAGATGTGGAGTGTGGTGGCAGCAACGAGCGTGAAACATAAATCAGACGGCCTTTTGGCTGGACAGATGGGCTTTTGCCAGTCTCTACTGCATACCAATCCCCACTGGTCTGTGTGGACTTTTTCAAAGCACCTAATTGAGTCACTTCATAGAGACACATTTCATGCAACAGTACTGCTCTTTATTGTAGATAAATATATTAAAAATCACCTGGATTTGTCAAATAGTAATAATGGTAACACAGTAAGGTGTAGAGTCTGCAACAACAACAAAAAAGAATGCAAAATTGTACTTAGTTGATAATCATTATTCACAAATTCAGATCTGAATCATTCATTTACAACAGACGTTGCTATAACATTATTGCTATAGCAATAACATCGCTATGTTATTTATTTATTTATTTTTATTTAGAAGGTAGAGTAAGATTTTATGAAAAATCTTCAGCAAAATTTTACAGAATGTATTTTACAGAATGTATTGTAAAATCAGCAAGACACTACAAATGTGTAAGAATTCCTGCACCAGAGGCCAAAAAATTCTGTGTTCAGCATTGAATTTATTTGTGATGTCACACTCCACGGTTACTGGTTAATGGCTCATATGAAAGTAGACACTCAGGGCTTTACGAATTTGTATACTTTTATTGTGGCAGTTGTATACAGTGTTTTACTATCAAACGACACTCTACACACAGAAACCCAACCGTGTCCTGACTAATCTTATAACAGCCCTGTGGCAATAAAACAATTCATTTGTTTATACTGATTGAAAGTGTCCGATAAGTCTATTTTCATTCTGCCGGCAGAATGGAACGCCAGTGTACTGCAAGAAAGGGTTAATTTTCTTGTGCTTGCTGTCTGTGCAAACTCATTCACAAACATCATCTTTCATTCACCCAACTCAAACACATATGTGTATATATAGCATATAGGTTCAGAAAGCCATTATTATGATATTCCCTTCGCTCATCAACCTGACCAAAGAAGATGCACGAGGGCAATGAGTGACTCACAAGTCATTCCACTCATTACACTCAACCAGGTAAATGTTTTTTTTTTTTTTGGTTGGTTTTTGTTTGTCAGACAGATGGTAAAGATCATGAAATTTTTTAAACTAACATTAAAAGATACACATGATGCTATATTTGTACACTTTTCGTAAATAATAAGCAATAAGCTGCATATAAAACTGTAGATACATTTATATATTCTAACACTGACACTGATATTTAAATATCATGGTCTTTTCATAACGGTTTATATAATACCAGATTCTTTGTTTATAATATACCAGTGTTTCCTCAAAATTTCATTTTTAAACCAACATACCAAACTTAAGCATCAAACTAGCACGCATCTTATCATGCTGGATAAGTGCCCAAGTTATCTAACTGGTGATAAAGATTGACCCTAAACTGGGAAATCAACTCCCTCACCAAGGTCTGTACAGTGTGCACGAATAGTACAAATAATGTACAGTGCAAAGTATTACATGTACAATAGTTCATTCACACAAAAAGTTATAGAAATTCTTTGTATATCAATACATTATTGTTTAGAAATAATAATATACAAATTGCTCAATTTATCCAAATATACACTGTCACAATGAAGGCAATGTTTAATTTATGCTTTACAGAGGACACTGGATATATTAAATAAATGCACTGCCTTACCTCTGCTACTGTTAGGTCGTTTCTACACTGTGGAGTATTACAACATCCTTCAACTATATGTATATACATATATATATATATATATATATATATATATATATATATATATATATATATATATATATATATATATATATATATATATATATATATATATATATATATATATATATATATATATATATATATATATACCAACTCTTTGTCCTCAAACTATTCCTGAACAATTTTTTGCAGTGTGGCAGGGCACATTATCCTGCTGAAAGAGGACGGGCTAGCCTTCATTCCCCATGCGCATCAATGAGCCTTGGGCTCCCATGACCCTGTCTCCGGTTCACCGGTTGTCCTTCCTTGGACCACTTTTGGTAGGTACTAACCACTGCATACCGGGAACACCCCACAAGACCTCCCGTTTTGGAGATACTCTGACCCAGTCATCTAGCTATCACAATTTGGTCCTTGTCAAAGTTGCTCAGATCCTTACGCTTGCCCATTTTTCCTGCTTCCAACACATCAACTTCGAGAACTGACTGTTCACTTGCTGCCAAATATATCCTGCCCCTTGACAGGTGCCATTGTAATGAGACAATCAGTTATTCACTTCACCTGTATATAAACAAGATCAAATATATATACTGTATATACACACACACCTAAAATCAAACCAAATTGTTACTGAAATAAGCATGTTTATACAATAAATCATTTTCAAACTGCAGCCTTTCTGCTATGTTAAATAGGATTTTATTAATTATCAGGAAATGAAATAGATTAAGTTTAACAATCCTGTATTGCCAATAAACATTATTTCCCTTTTGTAAACAAGATGTGTGCAATGTCCTTCAGGTAAATGTATGTGTAACCCTAGTGGAAAGGGCTCTAAGTAGGCTTTATGTAAAAACAAAACAAAAAACCTCTATCAGTGTATTAAAAGAACGCCATCTCCAATACCCCTAACATTGCTAACAATGCTACATAATGCCAAAACATTTGTATTTATCTAACAAACATACCTCAAATTATTATGAGATTACTTTGTAATGTGCATGAATTCATGTTGTTCTTACATTCCACTTCTCAGCTAGGTGTAGTGAATTTCTGTGCAACTTCTTCAAACTTGCTTTACGAAAGACTGCTGTGTAAGTGCACCCTAATCACTATAATCGACAAGTTCTTGGCACATAGCACACTGACTAGTGGTTGCTGCAAAATTTTCAAGTGCCACCTAAAGCAAGTCATCTTTGTCAGCATCCCAGGCACCTAGCTCTTTCCTCTTTACCTTGATGTATGTAGTCTCAGAAACTTAACTGCTGCTTTATAATACATCATCAGGCTGAGCCAGCACATTCGGTTGGATTTGAAGGACTTGTCTGTCTGTCAGTCTGTCTAACTTGTCTAGACACAGAAAGGGCATATCACTAATATAAATTTTCTGTGCTTGGGCACTAGGGCACTTCTTTACAAGATTCACCTTAAATGTCTTGAAGCGGATGGTATTACTGCTTTTTCATATATCACCCATTCATTCTCCAAAGTTATCCGATATGCAAGTTACATATTTACTTCTAAAGGGAGAAGATTTAGAACATCATTTAGAAAAATCATTTCACTGAAACTTATGCATTATGCATTCCCACTGTTAATTTTTACACATATTAATGAAGAATTATATAATATTATTTGAAGAACATGATTAAAAAAATAACTCAATAATGAAGCAAACCACTGACATAAAATGTGCCTGACTTTTCCATAGGCATAAGGCCTAAATCATTTTTGGAAAACATTACTTCGATCTCCTTGTATTGTTCTTGACATCTCACTTGGAGAAATAGAGAGAGAGAGAGAGAGAGAGAGAGAGAAGAAGAAGAAGAAGAAGGAGGAGAAGAAGAACCGGCCAAGCGACACTTCACTCCCTCCTTCTTCTCTATCTCTAGCCGCCGGCGTGTGTGTGTGTCCTCGTGTCTGTGTCTGTGTATGCACCACTGATGGCTTCTGTAGTGCGCAAAAGGGGTCCTGTCACTCACTCGCAGCGGCCATATGTGTGGCTGCGTGAGCTCGGCGCTCACGGCGCTGCCTCCTGCCAGAAGACATTAGGGGAGCAGCGGGGAGTCATTACCCACGCACCATGATTGATTAAGCGTGAACGAGGAGCACCAGGCCCTGAGGATGAGGGAGCCCCCTGCAGATGTGGGGGTGTAATTGCATCAGGGCCTGGCAGGAATGAGGAGCTCGGGCAGAGGCACAGATGAGAGCAGCTATTAGCAGAGGAATGAGATTTGCTGTTTTCCATGAACATGGACACAGAGGTTCATCGCACATAAATGTTCACTATAGATGTATATGTGTATCATGAATCATCAAAGTTGCCAGTTTTTCTAATGAATTCCATAAAAATTGAGAGAATGTGGAGGAAAAGTACTTAGGGGAAAAGATTAGTTTTCCAACACTATTGTACTGCAATTAAACTAAAAGTTGAACTTTTAGTAGTGTTCCATAAATCATTCCTCTGTATAAAATCTGTATTAAAAACATGAATTATATTTAAAGCCTGTAATGTTTTCCCTTACCATAGTCATTTAAGAGAGGACAAAATTTTTCCTTTTTTCTTCCAAACTCTCTGAGATCCTGAACGGTGGGGAATCTCAGAGCACAATGATGATCCTTTAATGGCCCCCTGCCCTCCCTCTCTCCATCTTTCCTTTCTTCTCCCCCTTTTTCCTCCCTCTTTTCTCTATGTCCTGAAGCCACGGGTGCGTTTTTGCACCACGGAGGGGTGACTAATGAAACCCTCCAAGAAGTGGGTAGCCCTGGGAATCCGACACTAATGTTATGTTTGGTATTAAGATGTGCAAAGGCAACTCTAACTCCCACTGACTTGGATGAGAAAACATTTGGAATGGGCTCATCAATCACGTCTCGCCATGCTGGAACTGTCTAATCCTGGGGTGCGCCACGCGCCATGGTGACACATCAGCACACACACACACACACACCCACAGTAGATGCGGTTCCTGTATGCATCTAAATTGTTTGCATGAAGTCAGAAAAATGGCTTATAGCCTAAACTATTTGTCTCATGTGTGTGTAGGATATATCTATGATCAGGATCTGAAAACTAAATGTTTTTAGTCTTGACAGCCAGTGTTTTCCCCTTCCAAGTCTTTTATCTTGTACATTCTATTGTATGTTCTGTACAATAAAACTGATTTAAAATATTGCCAAAAGTAATTCCTGAATGAACCAGATAGTTTATATCGTAGGTATATATCATGTTTGCTTTTTGTTGTTCAATTAGGCCAAAATTTATATATTAAAAAAATTATATCACTTCTAATTAACAGGAATCTGTAGTTTCCCTAACATCAGTCCTCACGTGCGAAGGAAGAGTAGAAAATAGCTAACTGTTGGCATCCCCTTTCATGTAGCCTACCATTAGCAGGCCATGGCTGGCATAGTTTCCTGGTGGATGTTTGTGAATAATAGCCTTATCTTCTTGTTTATTTACTGGCACTTTCCCAGTGTAGTATATCATGATGAAAAAATGATTTGCTTATTGTAGTAATAATAGGCTAAATTGAACTCTTGTCAAACCCAGCCAAAAAAGAATAATGTTATTATGGAAACACCTCCAAAAAAGATCTGATGAATTGTTCATCCAATTATGAATTACTAGGTTTGGGATATTTTGCACACTCTAAATCAGGCAAATGCACTTAAGTGGGAAGTTTGCTGATTAGGCCTTCAACAGGAGAATAAGATCATTGGCCAAGACTGTTGACCCTTATACATACTTAAGAAATGAAACAAACATTCAAATACTTGGGTATTAATAAGTGCAGTGAGAATCACCTGGATACTTTTGTGTGCGCGTACATGCCAAGACCATCCAACAAAGGCACAAAGTGTATTTTCTATAAATACCATTGTCATACAGCGATCATTCCCATTCTTTTTCTCACCTCATATACACATTGGGCCTCATGTACACCTTATGGAGCTATCTGTGTAACAGCTTGTGACTACAGCGGCGATAGACTCCTACAATCTCTTATCATCTGCTATCATCTGTTCAGCTGTGGTGAGTGTAATTTTTCATAATTTTAGAGTAGCTCTGTAACTCTGTGGCTGGTAGGTTAAGGTGGGTTCCCTTGTTAGCAGGATAGCATTGTTAGCTATCATACTTTGCACTGTCCAGTAAGACTTGTTGCTCTGTATAGCACCAGGAGCTTTGCTAGACCATTTTTACTGAGCCCCAGTAAAATTTTCCAGACCTATCATTTTCTGCTGAGGTAGATTACAGTAGATACATCTGAAAATAGGCATTCCTATTCGTTAAACGTTATCATTTACATCATTTGAATTATTTAAAACATGAAGGCTGATTGTAACGCCAGCTGAAGTGAAAATATCCTGCAAATCCTCTTCAATCATACGCCTCGCCCCCCTCGCTATGCTCCTCCTCCCTTCACTTTTCCCCATGGAAACATCGACTTGCAGTCAGACAATAATTCATAATACGCCTTGTATCTGAGAAGAGGTAACTAACAGGCTAATGCTTGTCTCTGTGTTAATGAGTAGTATGTGAATTTGTATTTAGTTGAATGAGGACATCCCATTTTCCAGATCTAATTTACTTGGCACAGATTTGATCCCTAAACAAACACACGTGCCTGTAATTTTCAAGTAATCTTGGAGACTTTGGTTAGATTTTTCAGGTGTGTTTGATTAGGGATGCAGTTAAACTCTGCCGGACAGTTTCATGCGTTTGATTCATGCGTTTGATTAGGGATGGAGTTAAACTCTACTGGACAGTGTCTCTGCAGGAGAGTGGCCCTCCATCCCTGGTTTAGAAGTTAGTTTCACAGTTTCAGTGGCCTCTTCCAGTATATTGTCTGGTATTTGTGTAAATAAAACATAATGAATTTGTTTTAGGGGCTCTGATGGACTAGGATTGGACAGGGTGGATTTTAAATGCAATGAAAATGTTTATATATTTGTTGTTTTATATACAGGTTATTTCAAAAGTCACTTCTGTATTATTGTGATGGGATTTCATATTTCAAGTAAGAAATAAAATGTAAACTTGCATTGATGAAGTTAGTGTTGTTAGTAACTGCTCAAAAATACCCCCAGACCTCCCTAGAAATTTTGAAGGACTTTTGTAAAATTCTTAGGGGGCCTGTGCCCCAGTAGTGATCAAACTCTAGAAGCGCCCCTGCACAGCACTCTCCTCTCCTTCCGTCATGCGATTAAGTCTCCCTCAGGCACAATGTTGGCTATTTTCACTTTGCACAAGAGCTCCACAGCCATCATGGTTAGCCTCACTGAGAACAACTCACCTACCAGGACTGCACAATGCTGCAGCAGATGTGCTGTTGAGACACCACATACCTGCAGTGCACCACAGCACCATGGATGATATTAATGGTATAAATACTATTGTCATATCATTGCCATCATTTCTCTCTCTTCTTCTTGCCTTGTACATGTCAGACCTCATGTGTACCTTGGAACTATTTGCGCACCAGCTTGTGACTGTGGCCAGGTCTACAGTAAACTTGTCCTCCAAAGCTGCTGATAGACTCTTATCATCTCCTAACATCTCCTTTCATCTTTTCATGGCTGTGGTGAGTGTAGTTTATACTTTTTGGTGCCATTCAGAACTATGTGGCTACTTGCTTGGGTTGGGTTCCCTTGTTAGCTTGCTAGCCTTGATCACTCTTGTGCTGTCTGCATGTTGCCTATGAACTGTCCTGTAACTCAGGGTGTGTCTTACTTCGGCATTTTTCATATCATCTGCCATTTGGCAACCTGCGGGCCTGTGAATACATGCTGCTAACATGGTTGAGTGGTCCTCCCGCTCCACCACTGAGTTTGTGAATTTAGCTGGACTCCACTAACATGCATACAGGGGCCAGAGTTGGGTTTCCTTCATTCCCCATAGAGAGACTGTGGCTTATGCTGCATTTGACCCTCCTCAGAAATGGGAAGCTGGAGCTCGGAATTACATCATTTTTGACCTTTGCGCATTTGAGCTACAAAGAGGTGAAAAAACATGGATGCCCCCATGTTCATCTTTTTGTTAGCATCAAGCTAACTGTGATGTATATTTTCCTCCCCAAAACAGCTGTACTAGTCAATGTTATAGATTTAACAAACTAATATATGTTGATTGCTCTAAAGTAAATACATGCATAGCATAACTAATTTAAAAGTAAGAAGTGCTACATTGTTTACTGCTGATGCTGTGTGTAGCCATGCTGACTTGACATCACTTGCTGAACTTGGAGTTGAGGAGACCATCCTGTAGAATTCTGAGTTGAGGGGTCATTTTCTGTGCTCTTTTCTAGTTTGAGGTTTTTCTCATTAGTGCAGCTAATGTGGTTGAGTGGCATTCCTCAATATACCACCCACTGCACAGTATCCCCTCTTTTCTCCACTGAGAAATTTTTTTCCCTCTCTTGAAGATTCGTTCCCCAGCTTCCATATCCCCCACCATCCAAAGACTAATGGGTCTGTGGCTACATTTCACTACTGTCTTTTTTTGTGGTTGGCTAACAAGTTAGCTGGGTAGCACTATACAGTCAGGTCCATAAATATTGGGACAGTGACACAGTTTTGGTAATTTTGCCTCTGTACACCACCACAGTGGATTTGAAATGAAGCAGTCAAGATGTGACTGAAGTGTAGACTTTCAGCTTTAATTCAAGGGGTTTAACAAAAATATTGCATTAACCGTTTAGGAATTACAGCCATTTTTTACAGAGTTCCTCCA